>OZ010787.1:373944191-374232051 GCA_963932465.1 Maratus speciosus
TGAATGGCTGCAGTCACCTACACATTTTTACCAGTGTAACTGTGAATACTAAAATGTACAGAGATGAGGTTCTTGATACTCATGTCAAGTTGTTTAAGGGTGCAATCAGAATATATGGGATTTTATGCTTATTAATAGTCTAGAATACTCCAAATGTCCCTTCCAGAGCTGCATAAATTCCAACCGGAAAAAAATGCCTGTATTCAACATTATCTTTAACTCCATTTGCTATTTCTAAAAGCCCAGTTTAACATTGCTTCAAAAAAAATCATGGTAGTAATAAGAGTTTTGTGAATGGAGGTGGTCTTGAGTGACATTATGTCTTTAACAATGAGAAATTGAAATCGAGTGACATCATGTTTTTAACAATGAGAAATCTAAATCATAAATTGAAGCTAATCTACGCACCAAAGTCCGAAGCTTACTGCTGAACTTAAAGATTGCTTTGAAACTGTTTCGAAACATCTAAAATAAATTGGTTGGGGAGTACAATAACAGGAAACCACCATTATGTTTTACACATCCTAATACTTCCAAAAAAGTGCTAATCCGTCACAAATAAACTTATTACAAAAATTTAACTTCCTTACAGACGGCCAGATAGCGGAAGAAACTATTAGATCGAATATGGTATCAAAATGACAAGATAGTGAAACATAGAAAGCCAAAAGAATTATGGCTGAATTGTGGCTGTGTGGTTCTTTCATTATTAGTTTCTGTAGCTGAAAATGCAAGATCATTTTCTTAAAGTTAAACCCATGGGGAATTAACAGTTAACGCGATCGCCACTTATGTGAAATCATTACCCAGTATCTATTACAGCATAAGTTCTTAATTCAATGGCAAGAAATTAAACAAGGAAATTGCTGTTTTAAACTTAACCACTTGATCCTAAGTTTATTGTAGGAAAATGTTACGTAATATGAAACCCGATTTAATTAAATTTATCCTGAAACTCTTCCGTTTGAGGCAGGATTCCGTTATAGAAAGATTCCGCTTTCACAGGTTTCACTATGTTTCACTAAAGAGCGATAAAAATCCCCTTTCAGACAGTTTTTTTGCAAATTTAATTGTATCGCAATAAGACCATGTTAAACTTCCGTTAAAGACCGGATTCTGTTATAGTTAATTACTATTTTGACATGTTTTATTCTATTCATATGATATAAATGAGTATACATGTATATATATAAATACACAAAACGTGTAAAAAAGGAACCTGCCTAAAGCTGAATTCTGTCTTAAACAGAAATGTTCCATAGTGCTATTGAAAAGAATACTATAAAAATACACCTGATAACATAAAAGCCTGTGTAAAACGAAATTGTCACCAATATTTGCGATTTCATCTTGACAGGTTTACTATATATATAACCTAAAGGAAAAATTTTGGACCCCTCCCGAAACGAAATCCTGGCTACGCCACTGAGGCAGACTAACATTTATTTTAATAACTATTCAAATGCAATGTAGTTTTAAACATTATAACTTTAACAAAATGTCAAATGCATTTATTTTGTCAAGGTTTCTTAAGAACGCGATGAAAGTTCCGAAATCTCATGTAAAACCGCTCAGAACTATCAACTTTGTATAGTATTTGGCAGTAAATAAATATATTTTCTTTCTTAAAGAATAAGATTAAAAAATACTATAGTTAGCGCATGTCATACAACTGACTTTTATGTAACTTTTTCTCAAGAACTACTGAAGCCACAATAACATTCTTAGTTTTATAGTTTTTACAGTGAGTAAACAATAAATTAACCATTTTGTAAAAAATAAGAGCGATAAAATTCACAGATATGTAATTTTGAATGCAAATGAATTCGAGGTTACTTTTAATTAACGTAACAACTGATTTTTTTCCAGAACTATTTATTTATAATTGCCTAATCCAGATCTTTTTTTTTTGGGGGGGGGGGGGGGGGGGTCGCATCGGTAGTTCTCTAGTAAATTCTACATCAATGTCTGATTTCACTGAACACAAAAACGTATTCTTTTAAAATTTGCTTGCGAATATCTATGAAAAATGTACAATTGAAAAAAATATTATTAAACGTTTTTAGTTGTGTTTATGAATTATAACTTTAATTTTTCGACTAAACTGAAATTTAACTTTATGTTTTTGTATTAAGTTTATCCAGAATTGTATAAAAGACTCGACAAGTTTTCGGAAACTAATATGCAAAAAATTGTTTGGCGTAACAAAAACATTGGAATATTAAATAATCAAATCTGCTAAAGCCTTGGAATGAGATTTTTTTTTTTTTTTTGCTTTTATATACAGGGAAAAGATGAATTATTGTAATTTATTACCTTCCAACATTTAATGATAAAAGATAAAAATAAAGCAAGACATAAATTCAAATGTTATCAATATATTTTTAGCTGACGAATGTCTTTAACTGATAAATTATTATTCTTTTCTTGTGATTTATGATACTAAAGTTTCATTTCCATATGAGTACTACGGATAGATAAAGTAAATATAGGGTAAAAATGATCGATCTTAGAACGACGGTAACAGATCTTATATATTTGCATCCCGCTCAATACCAGAAAAAGAGGGAAAATGCGCGTTATATATATATATATATATATATATAATGTTCCTAAATTACGCATAGAAGCAATGGAGTTTTAGGTAGATATTTGAAAGTAAAGAAATACAGGAGGAAATGTCTCGGGCACTATTAAAAACTTAGAAATGCTCTAAATATACATTTATTCATTAAACTATTAAAGACTGACGTTGAGTTTTCGCAACATTATATTTGTGGTTTTAGCTCTTTCTTTGATAGCAGTAGAAGAGAAAAGAAAAATTTGCCTTAATTAAGACATTTCAGTGATTCATAAAGTGAAAGTAAGTGTTTAACAAAAAGTGGTGTGAGCTGAATAAAATTCCTGTACAACATGCTGTTCCTTATTGGGTTAAAGTTCTTACAAAAATATGAATCAACTAAAGAATAAGTATTAATTTTTTTTTATTTCTTCATATTTTTAGAAACGAAAATTTTAAACAAAACTCAAAATTTAGCTTTTGAGAAATAAATTGAAGTTTTGTTTATAATTAGAAAGATGTAAAGCAGTATATTTTTAATTACTAAATTATGTTAAACTTCTAAACTGGCCACACAGTAAAATTCATTTGATTATCACAACACTTATATATGCGTACATTTTCTCTTTAAAGTATAAATTTACAATGTCTTTTTAGTAAAGTTTAAGCACTTCAGAAGAGATTTAAATTATTTTTTGAAATTCACCCAGAATTAATATTATATGCCTTGAAATGTTCTACATTCCAATTTTTATGTTTAATCCTTATTACCAAAGCATTTTATGCTTTACTTCTAGAAGCAAAACATAAGTTAATCAATGCGCAAGTAAAATCTCCTATGTATAACGAATAAAAGGGATCTACTTTCCATAAAGTCTATACATTTAATTTTCTTTATTTTAGGAGAGATCCTTTAACAAGAAATCTTTTAAAATAGGATGCAATCGCCGGGGAATTCAAACAGTCTACAAAATAGCAAAGTGATTGAATCTGAATTTTAAATTATTCCCTTTTTCTGGCAATGTATGTAATACGACCCATAAATTTCGCAAACAATATTAAAATAAGGAACAAAAAGGAAAGTGAAGCAAATAAAATTTGTTTCTGTGGCGTTTCAAGTTTAAACTTTATAAACTAAGATAAATTGTCTTGATTAGTTTAATCAATGGATAGAGGATAAATTGATACAGGATAAATATGAGTTTTTGAATGTTTTGATGCATTGAACATTTTATACAAAATTGAGCATGTGAATCCAACTTTGAATTGCAAAGTTATCCAGTTACATTTGTCCAGTTACATCCAGTAACAAATATCTTCTCGGGGATACGTTCTTAGCTATTGTGATTTTCAATATTTATAGAGAAGTATGTCAAGATCCATTGGAATTTTATTTATTGGCAGCTGTTCGTATGGCAAAATCGGTGAAAAATATCATCCCCTTATCAACAAATAGACGCAGAGAATACAGAAAATAGCCATTAGATTGAAAATGTCCTTCTTGATGAACTTTAAAAAAATAATCATAAAAAATAAAAATTTCACAAACATAATGTGTAAATAGTTATTCAAAATTTATAAATTATAAATTTTCAAAATAAGAAAAACCTAAATTTTTTAAACAGTTTATAATTAAAATAATAAACTTCCCATAAAAAAAACAAAAAGACATTTTACCATTTCAGGGGCCAGTAATTGTTTTTCAGTAATGTTTAATTCACACCAGATTCGAAAACATTTATTTGGAAATAAATAAATGTAATTTAACAGATATATTTTCGCATAGTTATAATGTAAAGTTTTGTTCATAAAGTTTGGTGCAAATTTTGATTAAAATTTGGTTGTATAAATCTTATTCCAGCTTCAGAGAGTTAATGATCTAAACGACATTTATTTTAAATTTTTTATCTTGTACATGTTAACACATTCTCGGACACCGTAAACAATGTACTCAATTATTCTGCTTATCATAGGAACTCAACAGAGTTCCTGGACAAGCACAAATACTCACCCAGCAAACACAGAGTTATCTGTAAGAACTCGGCCGACGGCCGCTTGCCAATACCGGCGGTATGGGCAGGCTACTGGCTGCCGCTACCTGTTACGTAATTTTTTGATACGCCGCGCGAATGCGGTCCGATACATGAGGCACACAGCCGGTCCGGTATCGGCAGAACTCTATGCTGAAAGCACGCTGATAGCTAACCATACGAATGCCGGTCGCAGCCCGACACCAGCATACATTGAGAAAATATTTCCATTTTGACGGCGCCGTCTATGAACCACCTTGGCATGTAAATTTGTTAATATTTCAAAGGAGAACATTTCGGCACAGGGAGAGGTTGGGTTCGATCTGACGCCCTCAAGCACAGAAGGTAGACGTTTTAACCACTTTGCCACTGAGTCTTGCTGGAGAGAGGATTTCATGAATAATAAAAGGAAGGCGTTTAGATGATAGTTTGCCATTGTAGGTAAATGGTAGATGGGAAAATTGGTATTTTGGAATGTTTTTAAAGTTTTTTGCAATTTTCTTATGAGCGCGTATTTAAAAGTTAATTTAATATTTAAATGAATAAAATAAATACCTTAGCGGATTAGTTAAAGCAAAAGAATTAAATTTTTCTTATAAATTTAAGAATAATTAAGTATTTAATAAAATAAATCATTTTTAGAAGTTTAGTTCCATTAATAAAATATTCTTAATAGGAATTAAAATGTAACTACATACGTTCGATTAATTTATAAAAAAAACATATTTGAACATAGAAAATCTTATTTCAATAAATAATAATTTGGTAATTAATAACTTTTAATTAGAATAACAATTCATTTTATGCCTTTTGATGATTTAAAGTATACAACATTTTTAAGGATTATGTTGCAATATTAATTTCTTATTTATCAACATTTTTTCTTTTTAAAATAATATAAAAATATTAATTTCTATCTATTCTTCTGGTAGATAATTTTTTTAAAGGGGGAGATTTCTGAATCTTTCTTATAAATTTAAGTATGCTTAAGTATTTATAAAAATAAGCGAATTTTAGAGGGTTTTTCTGTTAATACATTTTTTTTTGGAATTATAATATAATTAAATGAGTTAATTTATGAAATATATAATTATAACATGGAAACTAATTTTAATAAAAAAAATAAGTTGTATTTAATCACTTTTAATTAGAATAAGAAATCATTTTATGTTATTTGATGATTTAATGTACAATATTATTTTTAATGATTATGAAGCAATATTAATTCTTTTACTTATCACAATTTTTTAATCTTAAAATAAAATAGAAATATTTATTTATCTTTTTTTTTTCGTTTGGTAAATTATTTTTTAGAAAGGGGAGATTTCTGAATCTTTCTTTTAAATTTTAAAGCTAAAAAGATGGATAGTCTTATTTGATATTTTTATTTTGATATTTTTACACCTTGTGAAATAATTAAAAAAAAGTTTTAATAATTTTATTTTTAAATATAATAAGAAAGTTAGCTATTGCTTTTAAAATGGATATATAATTAGAAAATAAGGTGAATTAACTTATGAAGTATTTTTTTTTTCTTTCTGTGATTAAATTTATAATGAATAATAATTTTAATGAGCGATTTAAAAAATTCGTTTGATGAATCAAATAATTGTAGGTCCTTTTTAAAATGAATTGAAAAGCATTTTTTTTAAATAAATAAATATTGATTATTTTTGACATTTTTTTTTGTTTAACACTGTTACAATTTTATATGAAATATATATAAATATATTTTAAATCATTTTATTTCTCCAATAACATCATTTATTTATCACACAGGCATTTATAATGCATAACATTGAAACAATAAGTTTTATTTCATATTGTTAAAATGATTCTTTGAAGAAAAGTAGGAAAATATATAAAACCCATTGATATTAAAAATATATTTAATATCTCAAATATACTCGAACATGAATGAAAATATAAAAAAATGTCTGTTAAGATTAAATATTCTAAATTCGGACCGGTGTTGACAAATCTAATCTGGTACTATCAGAAATCACATATCGGTCCTGCGTCACTTGCCTGTGTAATTACACTGGTGTCCAAAATTAAGAACCAGTCGCAAAATGCTATTTTTTAAGTAAGCGAATACTCAAAAGGAAATACCATAATTCAAATAATTATTATCCCTACAGCACAGCTTGCCCATATAGCATCTCATTCATGTCACACATGGCCACAAGTGTCACAGTCACTACGGTGAAATAAAAAGTAGGAATTTCCACACGTCTCATTATTAGTCTCAAATGATCACTATGTGTGACTCCACTGAGTCTTCAATGTGACTGCTGCTTTGTGACGAGTCACCGGGTGACTTTGCAATGTAGTGACATTGTGACTCTCATGTGACTGTCATTTTTAGACTCAATTTAAAAGTCATCATGAACGTTGAATTAAGATAAGTCACCAAATAATATCGCATTATAGCCACAAGGTGACTTTTCACAAAAGAGCACAATATTGACTTCACAGTTGTCTCTCTGTCACCTGAATGTCATCATGTGACTTTAATGTGGTATTATTTGGTAACTTATCACTGCAGCTTTCACAAAGACTTTGAAATTGAGTCTGCAGATGACAGTCACACCAGAGTCACAATGTAACAACATTCTAAAGTCACAATGCGACTCGTCACAAAGCAGCAGTCACAGTTACATCTCAGTGGAGTCACATATAGTGATCATTTGAAACTTATAATGAGATGTATAGAATTTCCCATTTTTTTGCTTTACCGTAGTGACTGTGACACTTGCGACCATGTGTGACATGAATGAGATGTTATATGGACTAGCTGTGCTGTAGAGATAGTAATTATTCGAATTATATTATTTCCTTTTGAGTATTCGCGTTCTTGAAAATTAGCATTTTGTGATTGGTCCTTAATTTTGGACACCAGTGTAGCTTGCCGATATATAACTCTAGGGGGACCGACTACGGTAACTGGTAGTCGAAAAAGCAGATTCTTAAGTTTCTGTTGCCGACATGCTACGACACTTCACCGAAACCACTGTGACGATGTCGATACTTAACCGACAATGCAGGCTGCGGCCCGATTGGGAACCGAAAGGTATGTGTTTATTGGGGCAATGAACAACAAAAAATTATGCATTTCCTACAATTGATAATTAATCGAGATTAAATAGTACTCTGCCTAGTTTATATTTTACGAATTGGTGAAAATGGAATATTACACGTTGACACCACTATTTTCGAATGGAATCTTTCCCGTTAATTAATCACATAATTTTACAACTAAATTTAAAAAAAATTCCATAATAGTGCTAGTCTGTGCCTTCAGTTCGTGTACTTCATTGGCACACGTACAATACGGCAGTAAATATTCTGATGAAAGTAACTTCAGTATTTATTAATAAAAGATAAACAAGAGTAATTTGAATAAAGTTCTTTATAATTGAATGTATATTTTTGTGATAAGGGGTCATATAGAAATCAAAATTTAAAATAAGTTCACGTGTATCATATTAACCTTTAAAGAACCGTTTTGAGTGCGCCTGTCAGGGAAAAAACTGTTGTGAATCCTAATTTATTACGCCATTTCGATTGCACTTCAATAACAATCTTCCCAAAGTTTTTTTCTTTTATGTTCAACCAATGTTTAAAGATATTTATAGAACCGTTCTGAGTGTGCCACTCAGTGAAAAAAAAAATTGTTAATCTAATTTATTGCGCAATTTCCATTCCGCTTCAATAACAATCTTCCCAAAGTTTTTTTTTTTTTTTAAATGTTAAATCAATGTTTAAAGTTTGCTAATTCTCCTGCCGTGTGTCATTATTTTTATTTGAAAGTCTCCAATGGTTTACGGAATATGCCACCCGTGTATTTGTGTAATATAGTCTGGTCCCTTTCTGCATTACTTTTTTTATATAAATGTGATATCTGTTATTTTTACGCTACTACTAAACATTAGACATTATTCTTCTTTAGCTTCAATAGTCTATATTCAGCATTTAAAAGTACGCCAACCGCGACTTTATGTTACTAGAAACAGTCAGTGTAATATTAATTCTAAATAAAATAATCTAATTTATCAATTTCATGTTTATTACTTTTATAATACAACTGGACATTACATTAAATAGTGATATCGTTAAAGGTTGTTATGTAGGCTAATCTCAGACGGACGTCTTTTTGCACGCTTTTTTACTTACGTATTATCCCTACACAATGCCGCTAGCATTGTGAAGGGATAATACATAAGTAAAAAAGCGTGCAAAAAGACGTCCGTCTGACATTAGCCTTAGACTACTCAACCCGAACTCTACTACTAAAACCGATTACTCATAGTATTCACCGCCCGTGTGGTTACTGTAGGTGCCTTTACAAGTTAAAAAACCAATTTTAATTGCAAACATATACATCGTTCAATTGGCAAAGCAATCGGTGCAAAATGTAGATATAATCAATTTATATATACAGGGTGTTTTATAATGTAACTGACCATTGCATTAAATAGTGATATGGTTAAAAGTTATTATTTAGACTTTAAAAATCGATTTCTCATAGAATTCACCGCTCGTGTGTTTACTGTATGTGCCTTTACAGGTTAAAAAAGCAATTTTGATTGCAACAAAGGATATTTGCGTCGGTCAATTGGCAAAGCAATCGGTGCAAAATGTAGATATAATCCTTTTATATATACAGGGTGTTTCATAAAATATGGGCAAAATTTTAAGAGGTGATAGTACACATCCAAACAAACAACTTTCGTCAAAGAATGCATGGTCGGAATTAAAACACAAGATGCTAGAGGGCGCCGAAGGTGAAGTCGTTATTCGAGGCAAAAACACACTAAGAACGATTAAGTGACAAAAGCAATGTGGAAAACCGCTCTCCGTAAAATCGTTGAGCATCTTAGCCATTTCCATTTGCAGTTCCGTAGATAAATGCATTACAGCCATTCCCCTAATAGTTAACGGCAACGTCTTCTGATACTTTCAATACGCGATTGACAGTTGCACACTCGGGTCAGCGGTTTTATCTATTAATCGATGCGAAATTTTACGAATGCGTTATTCTTCGTCGCCATATCATATTTGCATGCTATTAGTGCCGCTCTTCGCCGATAGCTCGCCACAGGAATGGAGCTTTAACGTTTGTATGGACCAAGTTTCCAGATGCGCCACTACCTATCAGTTTATTTCCGACCACGCACACTTTGTTCAAAGTTGTTTATTTGAATGTGTACTACCACCTTCAAAAGTTTTGCCCATCTTTTATGAAACACCCTGTAAGTGTGAAAAGAACATATATATAATAATATATATATATATATACACTATATATTATTATTATTATGTTCTTTATATATATATGTGTGTGTGTGTGTGTGTGTGTGCGTATCTCATGCACGTTCCTGCAAAGATTTTTTTAAGTGCTGTTAAGAAGTGCTGGTAAGTTGCTTAAGAAAACACATTTTTCAGAAAGCATTGTTGCAAATCAATTGCAGTCTGTACAATATTAATCCAAATTAACTCGTTTAAGTTGAATATTTTTTTCGTTTTGTTTTGTGCGATTCAGAATTATATATATAAATGTTTAAATATGAATCATTGTGATATGAATCATTATTTCTATGTGGGATTTTTTATTCTCGTTAACAAATTTTTCTTACATCGTTAATCACAATATTATTGCAATATTATGACTTTAGAAACGTTAGTTGACAAACGTAATATTACTGCGTTTTTCAATATCAAGAGTTTCCGAACACATTTTAGCTCATATTTATCACACGTTTTAGAATTGTGTAATGTAAATTTGCATTTGTGTTAAATGTGACATGGAAAAACGGATAAAAGTAAATATATAAAGGTTTTTATTATGATTTTTAAACTTAGTTATTATGTATGTACAGCCACGGAAATTTTTTATAATTAGCGTTCAGATTTTTGTTTCACGTACTTTACAGTTAGCTAATGTTGATTTCCTTTAATTAAATAAGAAATTCAAAAATATAATGCAATGTTTGTTTTGACCCATGAAATTTCGTGTATTTTCATTAAACATTGGTGTAGTTACCTATGTAAAAGAATGCGTTGAATTTCAAAGTATTTTACGATTTTCTACATAAAAATATTTTTTTCAAATTTATATTTTGACACTTATTAAAAATAGCAAAAAGTATTTTCTTTAAACACCATTTAAACCTAATGCATATCATCAAGCTCTACTATGGACGGACACATTCAATAAGAAAATTTGAGATTGGTTGATAAAAAAAGAAATTTTATTGCTCCCTTGATAGGATATGTTTTGGGTGATTCATTTTATTAAGAGACTACTTCATTTATTTCCTTTCCTAGAATTTACTTTCAAAAGCTTTTCAGCGGAGTAAAAATTTAAATTGCTAAAAATACTTAACATTCTAGATAAACTGAATTGGGATATTTGAACATATGTAAATTTAGGCATGCTTACGGTGTGGAACGCATTTCTAGATTTAAAAGTTTACTATTCTTCTTTTATATTTAAAAAAACTATTTTTTTAATTTTGCTTAATATATCCCCATGTTTTTAAAACCTATGACCAAAATATTCCTATCTTTATTTAAAAAAAATACTCTTGAATTTTCCTATTCAGAATCATTAAATTTAAATGCTAAGGGAAATAAAAGAGCTCCACCCTTTTTGCCTTAAAAACAACATTAGCAAGTGGATAGTTTTTAAGAGCTATTTAAAAAGTGTTTTTTTTAAGATGAGGCTATAATTTTAGCTGGAAAATATTTGAACTCGGCGAATAAGTAAATCACAAGACTCTCTGTTTTTTCTAAAAACCTGAAAGCTTGTGTTGTACATTGATTATGCTTTCTTTATTTTCACTCTTGTAGATGTACAGCTTAAATTTGAAAACAAAGACTGGTTTAAACCAAGAAATCAACCATGTGATTTGGGATTAAATTTCAAAATACACGGTTATTTTTTTTTTAAACTCTATGCGTTTAAGGGGTCTCAGGAGTCTTATTTTTTACCTGGCGGTGCAATTTAGCAATATGTCACATTTAATTTTTTTATCTCCGTCTCTATAAAACATAAATGCATAAAATTTTTAATATAGACAACCTAATATCGCTTCTATTTAAAATAATTTTTTTAATATTCTATATTGAAATTTTATTTCAGTTTTTTATGTTTAATTTTGATTAAAAAATTTAATTTTTTTTTTTTTACTTGTATGCACTGCGCGCAACATTTTTCACAAGCTAACAAAGCAATTTGCATGAAACTTGGTAAATATCTTCATTATAAAATAAAGAATAACTTATACTTGAAATTTAGCATTATAATTGCATTGATTATTTAAAATTGGCAATTTTTCAATAACAGAATGATTTTTTCAAAATTTTATAAATTAAATTTAAATTTCAAATAAAATAAATAAATTGCTTAAAAAGGAGGTATACGTTCAAGATACATTAGTTTTACGTCATTATCAATATTTTGATGGGCTCTTTAACCCATAGTTTTGCTACAGTCTTGCGCGCAGTGCATGCAAGTCAGAAAACAATTTTAATTTTTTTATGAAAATAAAACATTAAAAAAAATAAAATAAAATTTCAATATAGAACGTTTAAAAAAATATTTTAAATAGAAGAGATATTAGGTTGTCTATAATAAAAATTTTATGCATTTACGTTTTATAGAGACTGAGAAAAAAATTAAATGTGACATGTTGCTAAATTGTACCGCCATGTAAAAAGTAAGACTCCTGAGACCCCTTAAAATGGATATAATTGAAGGAACTTTAGAAATGTATAAGTGACTCTTAGAAAATAAATTATGGTTACTCTTAGTGGCTACTTATGCATTACTCTTAGAATATAGATTGAATGCGTGTATGTATATATCTATCTATATATATATATACAGGTTTTTTCATAACTGTGGTTGAAGAATTTTATGTGTACTTATATATTTTTCAGCAGTACTTGAAAGCATTTATCTTCGCAGTATATATTTTTAATATATTCAGTTGAAATCAATTGCGAGGATTAATTTTCGGAAAAAGTGGTAGAAAAATATTGGGCGATGCAAACTTCGGAGTGATAGAATCCACAGAGAAATCATTTTTTATAATAGGTTAATGATTGAAACAGTGCAGCATTCGGGTCCTCAACAACACTTTCAGATTGGAGAAGATGACAATATTTTACAAGTAGGTATTCTATACAACATCAATTGTATTCTATACAATATTGCACAAGTCACTGTTCATTTTCCACTTTGCTTAATGCTTTCACAAACAGTAGTAATATTGAAGAAACAATTGAGTAAAAAAATGCAAAATCAATTTATAGAGTAATTACCAAAAGCACTAAATGGTAAGGGAGATATATTATTACGCATTAGCAACATTTATTTGTATTTCGTCTGTGGTAATAATTTAAATTAAACATAATGGAGGAAAACAGCCAAAATATTTTTATAATAAATATTGAAAACTATATTTATCAAGAAATAGTCATTAAATAAACGTATGAAGGGAAATATTTATGAAAGCTGAGAACGATATGTAATTTCCGGGAAGAAATCTAATACACCAGAATTAGAGAGAAGCGGAAATGTCATGGATTTTTATGGATTTTTAATGAAAGACTTACGCCATGAAAAGATTGGAAAAGATAAATACAATTAAGTTTCCTTTTCTGAAATTTGAAATGTTACGACATTATGCATGGTAATTGTTTTAAAATAATAGATTTACTTTAATTGAAACCTTAATAAAAAAAAGGGAAATAAGCATAAGTTGCATTTTTATTTTTTATGATTTTTAATCAAATTTTTTGTATAATTATACAAGAAGATAATTTGATTCTAAGAATTTTTTTTAAATATAATCAAATAATGCAATAAACCTAGTCATATTTTAATTGATGTATAAAGAAAAATATATTGGTTATGTCCGTATTTCTCCATTGCACATAATATCTACCAATTTATTTTACAGAGATCATTTAAGGATTTCGTGAAACATGAACAATACAATAATAGGCAGGATTTTTATAAAATCACTTCTGGCGAGGAATAAAATATCACATGAGATATTTGAAATAGTGTCAACGCGTATTGCTTGTCAAATATTTCACATCTGAAGCCAAATATTAAAATATTTTCTGAAAAATACAAATCTAAATGATTTCCTCTACAAAATATTTTTTTTTTATTTTTTATTTTTTTTTTTACATTCTACATTATTATATTCAATAACCAAATAAAATATAGTCAGATAATTAGAGAAAATGACAAAGATTGTTTTCCGTTTTCAGAAATTTCTTGTGGAACGGTGTCAAAAGAGCATGCATTAGGAGAACTACTTGTATTTGTTGAATGTTATCAAAATTCACAATTAATATCGCGGAATGTTTTTGTATTTTTGTAAATCCATAATGTGAATAAAGTTTACGAAAATACATTTGATTTAGTAATGCAAAAGAAAATTAATTGCGAAACACAGTCTTTTTCATTTCAAAAACAAAATATATAAAACATAATAAGATCAATGTAAATTAAGAAATATTTAAAAAATTAAACTACCTCTTTAAATTTTTCCTACGTGTTGTTAAAGTGTAAGCACGTACAGCATATAATTACGCATACGAACATGTTAATAATCTACTTGTTGATATATATCTATCTAGCTATATCTATATATATTTGTTATTTAATTTAGCAATTTTTGCATTTCTTGACTTAAAGAATATACCTAAGTTTAACAAGGATGGCATGAAATTGAATGAAATTATTGAATATAGTATATTCAAAAATTAATTTCACAACATTTCAATTAATTTTCAGCAGTGAAATTACGCTCGCAATTATCGAATATATAATACGTGATTTATCACATTGCTAACGAAGCGTAACCAACAATGTAAAAAGTGTCCAAGCCGGGAATCGAACCCGGAACCCTTGGATTAGCGCTCCATGTGCTCTACCATTTATATTACGAGGACGGTGCACAGCTTAGAATTTCCCACATATGTTGGTAAGGCTACAACTGAAGCGCAAGATGGAATAGACTTCATGAGCCTCCCAATCCTGCGGTGAAACGTGAGACACAAACCGATGCTGAGTTTGTTTGTGTCTGATGGTGATTCATTTGTTTTTTGCGTTTCTGTAAAAGTTATTCATTAGCATGTCTCACATTGTATGCGTAAGAAGTTATCGTGAACCTCAATAATAAATATCATTTTCACAAAGCGCGTATGAAAATATTGCGTTCTACAGACAGTAATTTACTCGAATTTCTGTACGTCCTAGTAAAGAAACAATTTACAGATACTTACAGAAAATTTCAAACGATAAACGCTATGTACATCAATTACTATTGGAAATTTGTTTTAGTGCAAAATCAGAATCTGTCATGTTCCAGGTGATGTGACATCAATGAATGTTATTTAAACATTCACCAAAGACCATAATGTATTCGAATTTTGTTTGGTATTCCTTCAAAATACAAGTAAATGCCCACACTTGAGTGAAATGTGCTAGCATGACGCATTACTGAAACTTTGAGGACGACGAATAATGTAGAAAAATAAGGAAAATATCAATTTTCTAATTTGTTGCTTAAAATAAATGTAGATATCCCTAACAAATTCCAGAGAAGTTACGTATTCATTCTGTGCAACTAAATATGTAAAAAAAAAAAAAAAAAAAAAAAAAAAACTTTTTATTTCATTTATTTCCTTTTCAAGAATTAAGACTTTAAAAATTTCTCATTTTGTTATTCTTCAATATACCAGCATCATCATAATTTGAATCACATATATTTTTCAACTGACTGGCTGTATTTTTGGGGGGCGTTCTTTAACACGTATTTCATAAAATTATGAATAGGATTTTACGTTAAGAAACAGGTTATATTAAAGATAAAATTGTTAAATAAATAGTAATGTTTACGGTATTTTAAAGTATGTTGTAATTTTTTCCTTGAACAATTATTTTTTTACCGCTTTTTCCATAAGTTTGATCTCTAGCGCTCTAATCTATCACTTTGACATCTCCCGCAGTAGAACACACTCCTAAGAACAGAATGCAAAAATGTATGTTTTTAAAAGTTGAAAGCTGTAGGTATAGTAAAATTGTACAAACTTTCTTAATTAAAAAAGAAAACTTTCCTATTTTTTCGCCAGCATTAAGTTTTATTTTGATTAAATAATTTTCCTTTATAAAATCCTTTAATATTATGTTAATAAGGTATTAATGGATACGAAGGACAGTACGGTAGCAGGTACTCTTAAGAGCCTAAACTAGAAGCGTGATGACGCACGCAAGCTAGCGTTAATCCAATGACAGCGTTCTTTCAAATTCTCGTTTGCATGGATTTTTAACCCTTAAATGCGCGATTTTTTATTTTGTTTCGAAAAATTATATATGATTCTCAGAAAAGTTTATTACACAGGAAAAATAATGAAAAAAAATCAGATAAATTTTTCATATAGTACGTTAATCTTTTCTTCTGTTGCACATCTGCAATACAAGTAAAAACTAATGTCATGTGGCTGTTTTATGCTAAAATATTGCAAATTGGTAAATATTTTAATAAGTATGTTTCCGAATACCTTATTTTATATAATTATTTATTTTATAAAACTTAACCTTTAACCCTTTGATTCCCATGATAGATAGAAATTACGTACTTCAGAAAATCTGACTTTACACCAGAAAGTTTCAATAATTAATTTCGCTTTATTTAAATAAGGAATTTCTATTATTAATTTAAGGAAATATTGCTATTTTAATTTTCTGGTGTGAATTAGGTATATACGAATAAAAAAATATATATTAAATTCAAAACACTGTTGTTTGCATATATTCAAAGCTGCGCACAAAAGGATTAATGATTTTTGATATTTTTTGTGCACAGATGTTTGAGGTCGATATATAATTGAGTACTTTCGTATTTTCCAATTGTGTTTGCAGTTTTTTTTCTATTGTCACAAAAAAAAGAAAACTACAACTAAAATTTCCAAAAATACGAAAGTACCCAATTAGAAATCAACCTCAGATATCGAATAAAAAAAATATCATTTAACATATGAAAATGCCAAAAATAAATTGGAAAGTGACACTGCCATTTATTTCACGCAGTGTCTTGCAGTGTCTTCGCGTTACTAACGTAGGCTGAATAGTCTCAATGATATGCAGGAAATTGCACAAAATAATACAAGTTTAAATACTAAAGTTAGAGAGGAAAAGACGAGCAGTCAGACGGATTAACAGACAAATGGATTCGTTGAAGTCATAAGCACTTTTAACTATGTTGGAAATTGCAAAAAAAGCATATGGTTAGAGAAATAAAAATATTGACTATTATTTTGACTATTAGAAAAATTATCATTGACTATTATTTTAACTATTAGAAAAATTAACTTTGAGTATTGGAAAAATTTAAAGCTATGTACATTTCAGTGTTTAATATGTGTTGTACATATTAATAGAATTGAAAAAAAAATTATGATATCAATGAAAAAGGTTTGAAGCTTATATTTGAATTTGATTTTAAGCTTAAATATTTTATTCTGTGTTACTGTTTTATTTGTTGCCTTTTTGATCGTTTTAGCATGCTGAGCAATTTTCTTTTTAAACTTTTGTTAAGATTTTTAAAATTACGAAATTTTATTGCTGAATTTAAATTAATTTATATTCTTATAAAAATTACAAATGGAAATTTTAATTAATTTTTAATATATTGAATAGCCTCAGGTGGCTTGGTGATATAATTAGGAGTTGTAAGGTTTAAAGATATAATTAAATTGACTAATCAGTCAAAATTTCATTAATTTACATTTTGGAAGAATGATTGCTTTGTAAGAAAATTACAATTGTTTTCAGTTGTTGCACTGACATATATGGATATTCTACAATGTCAAATAATTGCTTTATTTTAATACTAGTGCAGATGTAATGAAAAATATAAATTTTTCTGCTTTAAAAAATCAAAATAGTAATATTTTGTCATAGTAACTGTACTTTATACCTAGTACGTAAAATTAAATTCGGGAAGCAGACAGGATAAATGCAAATTTACAGTTTTAAATTATAAAAAATTCTAAACATATTGCTATTGCTATAAATGTTATGCTGCGTTGTATTATTTCTATAGTGTTACTGCTATTACTGTGATTACTGCTAATGTTATCCTGCTATTATGTAAAGAGTGAGCTGCTCTATACACTGAAAGAAAATATTTTTTTCTTAATCTACGAAAACAAATTATAGCCTCAAACGGACATAAAATTAACCGTTTCCGAAATATCCACCACTCAGAAAAGTTTTATTTATGTTTAGGAACCACAAAAGTCAACATAACTTCGAGATTTAAAGAAGCATTGGTACAAAACCAAAAAAATTTTACTATCACTGATTTTTGAAAATATTTTCCTGTAGTTTCTATAGTTTTTTAATCGGTTTTCTCAAAGGGAAATATCGGTTTTCAGGATGCCATCAATTCAAAGGAAACATTTTCAGCTGCGTAACAGAATTTATGCATGCAAGCGTAATATTATAGTATTAATTTTAATGTTAATGCTACTGCTAATGCTGTTGATTAATTTTGTTTGTTGAACATGAAAATGCTTACTGTATAATTGATAGTATCCGAGAAACTGATATTCAGGGTTGAATAAACGGATTAATAAACTTTAAAAAGTACTCGGAAACATTTACGAAAGTTAGTCACAGGAAAAAAAAATATCTTTAAAGTGATATACGAAATTATGTTGGTTTCTGAGGCTTCTAAAGATACAGAACTTTCTCTATTATGGGTTAAGGTTAGTTGGGGTAACTGGGTAATGATTTTACAATGTGACTCTAGAGCTTCTGACCATTCAGCTTCAAAAAGATAATGCTCATTTGAATTAAAGTCTGAACTTCTGTAAATGTGTTCTGTTAGGTTCCCTCTATCAGACAGAAATGCTCAAAATTACATTTTAATATTTAACCCGAGTTTGCTCGCGCTGGGTATGTCACAACCAGTGGTGCTTTTTTGCAGTTTTTCTCGGTAACCTTTCTTCAGAAATGGATGAGTCCTTGTGTAGCTGCCTCGAAGGTCATGATCTTAGAGGGGGGGAAAGCGGTTAAATAATTAGAAATATAGGTCTATATTAATCGCCACATATGGGTATCCTACACCCAGCGCGAGCATTTCTGTAACAGGTCCGAGTACAGATAGACGCAGGAAATTTGCAAAATAAATGTAAATAACATTTTTAATATAACTTTAAAACTATATTATCTCTTCCTTTTTCGTAGTGTTTTATGTTTATGTAGATTTTAAGGTAAAAATATTGGAAGAAACCGCCATGGGTATGACATACCCAGAGCGAATAAAGCCGGCAGTTTTTCTGGCGCGTGCATTCAATATAGATAGACGCAGCGAATGTACAAAATAAATGTAAGTAACATGTTTAATATCTATTTAAAACTCTGTTATCCCTTCTTTTTTCTTAGTGTTTTATGTTTAATATATATTTTATGGTAAAAAATTAGAAGAAACCGCCATGGGTATAGCATACCCAGTGCGAGTAATCCAGGGCTGCGGAGTCGGTAGGAAAAATGATCGACTCCGACTACGACTCCTGGATTTTTGAAACAATCGACACCGATTCCGACTCCGGCATACACATAGGGTTTATCAAAAAGATTGAAATGCGCTTTAATTTTTTACCTGTTGGAGATATATACATAATGCAAATTGAAAAATAAAATAGTAATTAAGATTAAGGATCGACCGAAACCGAAACAGAAACCGAATTTCGGTAATATTTCTATTTTCGGCCGGAAACGAAAATTTCCAAAAATGCTTTAACACATAATAAATATACATAGTTATTAATTAATTGTAGATATAATTATAACCTGTGGTCCAAGTTGGCTCTCAGTGACTCTGACCAAAACTTTTTATTTTCATATAAAATAAAATGTAATTAGTAATTCATCAATGATACGAAATGATTTTCTATTTATGAATTGCATCTAATTAAAAAATCTTTTACGTATACATAGCTCGATTTATCTTTTATAATGAATTTTGTAAAGGATCATCTTTTCTACTAGAACTTTCTCAAAGAATATTTGAAACACTTCTGTTTCAAACTAAAAATTTCTATTAAAGTTAAGTCTGCAGCTTTTCATGAGCAAGTGAAGATTTGAGTCTTCAAATTTGAGTCATATATGCATTTCTTGTTTTTTAATTTGCACTCACATCTTGAGTCAGTCGTGTCGTGACTGATAATTATAAACAATGAAGTTCATAGCAATGAAGAAAGAGTGCCTCATATGAGTCAATACAGCTCGAATCGATGAATCATGTTGAAAATTTCCTAAGGAAGATACGAGAATTTTGGAATACAGATAGTTTCGGTCAATAACTTTCAGTTGATCTCTAATTAAGATTATATTTATTAAACGTTTTTATTGAGTTAGAGTAAGATTATACTGAGTTCGGCCACTAATTTTTAAAAAGCTATCCTTTTAAACAATTTTTTTATACAGTCCTGAATCCTAATGATCCTGTTTCTAATAGTTTATTTTTATAACCGCCGTATAACAGACGTTTATAAATTTCGATTCG
Source organism: Maratus speciosus (assembly GCA_963932465.1). Taxonomy (NCBI): domain Eukaryota; kingdom Metazoa; phylum Arthropoda; class Arachnida; order Araneae; family Salticidae; genus Maratus; species Maratus speciosus. The sequence goes on from OZ010787.1 coordinate 373,964,384, forward strand.
GAATATGCAATACATTAAATAAAAATGTAATTATTTTACAATTAAAAAGATTCACTTACCTAAATATAATTTTGAAGTTAATGATACGAACAAAGGATTTTTATTTTGTCAGCTGCAAATTAAAACCAAATTACGCGAAAAGAACATATGCCTGCATAAGCAACAAAGATATTTTCAATTTGAACTTTGAACAGAATGAGTAAAAGAAAATTGTGCTTCGGCCGCACTTATGGGAAAGATTTGCAAGTTGTCATTGCCTTTCATTCATAGACGTAAATGCTATTATCTACATTTACACTATACTAATAAAATCTTAAATAAATTAATGCCTATTTCGGTGGATTGGGGGGGGGGGGGAGTAAAAAATCGACGAATAAGGGATAATCATGGAAAAAGTGAGAAAATAGAAAAATCTTTAAAAACATATATTACAAAAAAAAAAAAAAAAAAAAAAAAAAAAAAAAAAAAAACATTCTGAGGCATGAAATGAGTTTCTTCACTTTCCCCTCAAAATTCATGAAATAATTGTTTTTTCTACAGTAGGTTAGAATTACGGTCCTCCATCGCATAGGATAACCAAATTTAGCCGGAACCAGATAGAATTTAAATGCTTTTTGTCAGGTTTTGACACTTTTAATATCGCGCACCCGCAAGAAAAGTGACACATCTCGCGAAAATTCATTTTGCGTTTTATTGCCCTAATGGGTCTGTCATATGTGCTACAGTACATAGTATTGTTACACAAACAGTTTCATAAGTGTAGTTATACGGAAAATCACTTTATTACGCTATATGTCCATTCGTGACCAAAGAAGAGGGGTGAATTGTGCAGGAAGGTAAAATTACCCAACCCTCCAAACCTTACCCTAAGCCTTCATTCTTAAAGGTTTTATGCTTTTATGCACAATTTTACTGCTGCATGCAGATATAAGTGCTTTAATTTCATGTTACAGTAAAATCATGCAAATTTTCTTTTGCCTCTCTTTTAAAATTTACTTTTGTCGAGATGTGTCACTTTTCTTGCGGTGAGTGATATGACCTGATTTTTCAAAAGAAAATATGTACTGAATATTTTTCAAATGAAATATCTATATATTTGAATATTAATGAGTGTATTTAAGTTCATTTTAATACGAAAAAGATAAAATTGTAGGCTTTTTTCATAATTTTTTATTCTATAAAATATGAACAAATTTTCTTTCGGCTCGAATTAGGGTCGTATTGACGATTTTTTTTTTCCATTTTTGGATTTGGTTGACGAATTCCTTTTTGTAGGGTTTCGGGTTTACTTTCCGCAGAAATTTCAGATTCGGGTCGGGTGCAACCCGGCACTTGGAAAGACTCTAGATGGGGCTTAGAAATAGAAGAATGTCTGAGTTGAGTTTTGGGTAAGAAATATTTAAGAAGAAAACTGCAGTTTTTTGTTTTAATGAGAAAAATTCTGTATGAGTTCAGTTGTCCGATATTGTAGTGATAGCGGCATTAATCGATTTCATATTTTTCACACATTCTCTTTTATCTGAAATACTTAAAAATAAGGCAGTATAAGTTGAAGAAAGGATCTATTGTTATCTGAAGTAGATTGTTGCATTCGTTAGGGTCCAATTCGAACGGTTGTTCGGATTGAGTTGGCGCTAAATGTTTTTTGTTGTGAGTCAGTCTGATAATTATCATTGCGGGTTCAGGTCGGTTTGACCCGATCTTTCAAAAGGAAGTACACAATATTGTTTAACTTATAAGTCGAATAAGTAAATATATATTCCTTTTCCTTACACAGAAGGTAAAAGTGCTGTTAGAGATGACTATTTTTCATAATTCCAATAAAATTTTTATTTTATTTCATTTCGGATCGGGTTCAGGGTTCAGGTTTCTTTCCGGTTCGCTTCGGATTGACTTAAAATATAAATTTTAGAACCTGACCCGAACACGGATGGACAGAGGTTAAATTGAAGCATTTATTTTGTCTGAGATAGATTCTTTCACTGGGTTGGATAGTTGGACCGACACGGGGTTCGGATTGCGTTGGACTTAATTTACAAAAAAAAAAAAAAAAATTAAAAAAAAACTTTCAAAACTCACCTTAATTTAATTATTGGACATTAGTGTCGTCTATGAGCTGAAGAAGTAAGTAAATGAATCAATTTAATGACTGATGTAGGAAAAATGTCACATCTGCTCTTTTGCCTTGTATTTACTCATTAACGTGTCAATAAACTGAAAAATAACTAAATATTTATTAATGTATAGAGTTAAAAAATAAAATAATAATTCAGTTCATAAAATTTAAAATTAATTAAAATTGGTTTTATTTTTTATTTCACTTCAAATTGTTCAACGAAACGTTTGGAGTCGGAGTCGGAGTCGGCATATTTTTAGCGACTCCGACTCAGACTCTTTTCATCGAAAAATCACACCGACTCCGACTCCGACTCCGCAGCCCTGGAGTAATCCTGTTCGTTTTTTTGCGCGTTTAATGCCGGGTTAAAAATATAAAAATATGCATATTTCATCTTTCTTTCCACATGGGTCCAGTTGCCCCATAAAAATGGGGTAAGTGGGCCAGGAGGGTCTTTGTTACACAAGTGTTATTTTTTTTTTCATATGAAATATCAGAACCTCTTTCAAAACGTGTAAACAACTTAAAAAAAAACTAAGCGAGGCAGATCATGTAAATTATATATCAGAGAGCTTTGTAAGGGAAACCTTTGCTGTCAATGTGTCTAAAAAAAGCACTAAGTGAAAATATTAGATTTATTTATTCCAAAAACATAAAAATTAAGTAAGTACTTATGTACTTTATTATAGAAAATAAGTATAAAAGTCACATGGGTATTTTACGGAAAAAAAATAGCAAGGTAAATCTATGAACAAACGGCTACGTAAGTACTTAAGTACTTTATCTACTGTATCGTACAATTTCAAGGTTTGGTTATTTCGCTTTCAGGAGCAAGATACTTGCATTCTTAAAATGTTGAAATAATTTAATGACACCAGTGTTTACGAGAGAAGTTATTAGTAAGCAAGTAAAAGTATATTTTCGCACACTTAATAAAGGTGAAATTTTCATTATAAAATTCCGGTGCCAATGTGGCAATAAGGGATTAAAATTATGTGTTGTCATAACGGCATCACGGTCACTCAAGGTGTCAAGAAATTTGCCTTCATACCACACAATAGGCTTTTTTTTAATTTTATTATGTAATTTTAAAAAGGTATTCTATAATTTTCTTTATTGTGAGCAAGAAACAATGGAGAAATTTATTTCCCGTAGTAAGAGAAAGTCAAAAAAATTATTTATAACTATTGGGGTAACTGGATCCAGCATAGTCCATTCACCTCGGATATATATCCCAGTTACCCCATTCTTGAAAAATTTATTGGGTAACTGGGACACCGGGCTTACATTTGAAACATGGAGTAAATATGCATAGATACCTAATAATATTAATGTAGTTATATGCCTAATCTTAAAAAAAAAAAATTTAATAAAAGTACTTACAGTATATTAATAAGAAGCCGAGATGTTCAACCATATTGACGTTATTTTTTAAAAAAGAAAAGTAAATTTTTGACAACCTATCACAGCAAAGTGAGAGTTGTGATTGAGTTGACACACGTTGTTTTAGGAAGTAGAGATTAAGGTAAATTGTTAACAAAAGCTAAAACTTAAAAAACATCAACAGTTCTGTATAAAAATAGCCTATGTCCTAGTTTCCTCGTGGGTCCAGTTACCCCAACTAACCTTATTCGGAAGAGGTTGTTGTATATTTTTGTTCGTTATTATATTATATTTTCCTTGATTAAAAGACAGCTGTCTTTTTTTGTATTGCAGTTAATTCATATATCATTTATTTTAGAGGTGAACTTCAAATGGTAAATACAGTGTTATTGACGAACAATTTCAAATTTATAAATATCAAAGTATTATAACTCTGCAAATTTTGTTCGTATAAAAATCAACTATGCAATTAACTAGTACAATATTCAAAATTTGAGTCTAAGTTGATTAATTTGTTTTATAAAATTTTGTTTGTCTAACATACTTCTGATTGCAAAACTTGGTTTGACAAAGATTCCTCAACCTCATTATTTAGAATTGATATTAAAGAAATTAACTAAGCTCTCATGAGGTACATCCAAAATAAACAGGTTTTGAGTGACTGTTAAGACGAAGACACGTATCGTATTAACCAGATTGGAGTTTGTTGGAACGGGCTAGCTCCTTGGTCAAAGTAAAAATTAACTGATTGATAACATTTCAAAGACGATTTTTTTTTTTGGAACACGTTTGAAACGACCGAGGAATATGATTTTTGAATGTTGGAATGTTCAATGAATATAAATTAAATCGACTTATTACTTTAATATTTAAAAAAAAAAGCACAAATCAATGTAACATTTTCTTCTGAGACGAAGAGAAAAGAATAGGGAAATAAATCCGCTAAAAACTTCATCTTAGAAATGGAGCAGAAAATATAAACATGCTGAAACAGAAGTTTCGGTGATAATTAGGAAGCAACTAGAAAGTAAAATTAAAAATTGGAGTTTTTACAGTGATAGACTTTTGTTAGTGCGCATGACAATTTTTGAAGGGAAATCTGTATTACAGGAACTTATGCTCGAACAAATGATGCCTTTGAAGACGAAGAAAATCTATAACGGGATTAATTATGTGATGTAACCGAAAATACACCAAATAAAGAAGTAATCTTTTTTCGAAAGCTTTAATGCATCAGTTTTTAATAAACTTGGCGATATTGTTGTCGAAAATTTTGTGAAGAACTTTTGGATTTGCAACGGGAATCGTTTGACAGAAATTTGTGAGCAATTAGACAATATGAATACAGAATACATTGTTCCATAATGAGGAAATCCGATCTTACTCATGACACCATGAACTGAAAATCAATAAAACAACTTTAATGTGATTATAACAAAACAATATACCTCAACTACAATTAACCCGTTAATAGTCGCGCGTTGGTCTTTTCCCCGCCCGAAATCCGTTATCTTCCTGTAACTCATTTCCTGTTAAAGTTACGATAGCCAAATTCCGTGTAGCTGACCTTGTGTGTTCACACTCTTGTGTAGTAAAATTGCAAGTCATTCCTGCTATTTCTTAGCATTTTATCGCATTCTTAAGTTTCAATCGGTCTAAATGACCGCGTTGCGACCACTTGTGTTAGTTGAATTTTTCCCCCTCGTGTTCATCCTTTCCCATTTCCGCGAAATCTGCGGGGGAAAGTTTTTTCGAAGTACGGACTCTCCGTCTGTTGTTATTTCGTCTTTCTTATTTTACCCGTTCATAGAGTACTTTTTTTACTTTTAGAATGTTACTTAAAATTGTTTTATTATATCAGTTGTGAAGTCAGTTCGCATAAAAGCTGATTGATGGTCACTTACATTTTTTTTTTCATTGTCAAACATTGCGGGAATAAATTCTCAAATTGATAATCGTTTAAATATGGAAAAAAAAGGGAAATTCATCATCATTATTTGAAAGAAGTTGCTTTCCATTTATTACCGGAACATATAAATGAAAAAAAAAAAAAAAAAAAAAAAAAAAAAAAAAAAAACAGACAATAACACAGCCAAACCATTAAAAAATTGAGAATATAACTTTGTGGGAATCAGTAAAAAAATTGCCGTATCTCCAAAATCTGAAAAGTATCGTTTTTGTACAATAAAACAAACTCGAAAGATAAAACAGTTTTCTCAGAAATGTAGTATGTATATCTGCGAAGAACATACATATAATTTATTTGCACAATAATGAGAATTTTATAATGTAGGTTAGAAATTACGCGAATAAAAGTTTCTTTTGGATAATTCAGTGAATATTTATACTATGATTTAAAAAAATATTTTAAGTATTTTTCTAAAATTTATCTATTTTTAAATTTTCATACTGTAAGTAAAAACACATTTTTTTTTTTTTTTTTTTTAACAATGCCGCAGAAAATGTTTTTTTTTATTATTATTGAAATCCAATAGAAACTTGGGGACGGTATCTAACAAATCTAAATTTGTTGTACTTCATCAATTGTTCAAACTATTTTTCAGAATAATGTTTTTCAGAATACGAATGGAAATTCATTTAAATAAAATTATTGCTGCATATTTATAATTTCGGAGAAAATTTTCTTATTGTTTTTATTATTTTAATGAATGTTATTATAAAACAATAAATTATAACAATAATACCTTATTATGAAATGTACAATTGAATATTTATTTTAATTAAATAGTTGCTGTAATATACATCCCTATTAAGATGAACCTTTCAGTGATTCTATTAATTAAAATAATTTATCCATCTTAGGATTTAAATCTACAATTGCAAATGTATTTAAATTAAATATATAATTTCAATAACTTATTATTTACTTTATATAAGCGAAGTTCGTATCCAGAGTTTTTATTCAGGGGCGCTGCTCCCACCCTGAAATAAGTAGAAAAACTACAAATCGTGCAATTCCCTTTGAAAAATGGATTGAATCATAAAATCTCGAGAGCCCCCCCCCCCCTCCTCTCCCCTCATACACACATAGATACCCCACAAAATAAATAAATAAAGCGTAGTTACAACATTTACATTTATAATTTCGAAATTAAGTATTTTTTACCTTTTTCTTTATTATATATATATATAATATGCTGGTGAATTAGTGGTATTGTATTTGATTTGCTGTTGCATGTCATAGGTTCCATTTTTATTTTCAGTTTAATTGTTCAATTTAATGCCAGTGTAATATATTGATGCTAAATTTATTAATTTTATTTTATTAAATGGATATAGACTGCCGGAGTATCATAAAAATCTACCTGACTCTGATTCTGTCCTTCCAAAAAAAAAAAATAAAAATACCCCTATCACGAATTTAGATTCATATTCGTAAATGTTTTCCTACTAATTATTGATTCATAGTAACATCAGAAATTCAATCAAATCATTTACTATTTACTTTTAAGTATTTATGCAAAACGAAGAAAGAGTTATTAAAAACATTTATCTAGATGCCAACTGAATATATACTTAAGCGAAATAAATAATTTGCTGTAAAAGGTTGTAAAATGAATAATTGCTGTAATCTTTTAAAGTTCAGTCAATATTTTCACCCTACATTATCCGTTTTCGATCATCTGATAACACCGGCAAGATTCCCCTTCGTTTTCGGCCTGTTGGTAACGGCGGCAAATGGACCGAACGCGACTACTAACGTTCTAAAAAATGTCGCGACTACTCTCGGGTTAAGCATGTTAAAGCGTTTATAGATGTACTCTATGGATCAAGCCATTACTTCGTCAAAGCAGACATTAGATGAAATTACAGAGCAAAACATAAATATTTAGTGGACAAACAGAAGCTAAATATACTAGCCCAGTATTTAAATTGGAGCTATTACAAAAATAGGTGCATTAAATACTCAGAGACAAACTGAGAGGAGAACGTAAAGGTAGGGAAGCGATTTACCTAACTATATTAAATAAAATGATACGGTTGTCGATCTTGAGATATTGAGTATAAAAATTAGAAATGAAGAGAATATACAATCTGTCTAATATTAAGAAATGAAAGAATCCTTTTAAAACTAGACGAATGAAAAAGATAAATACAGTTTAGAGATATTCGAAAACATTAGATGATGTAAAAATGAAGAATCAGATTGAACATGAGCTAGAATAAACAGTTGTCTAGTATTTAAGAAAGCCTCAGCAGCCTGGATGGTTATAAACGTAATGATAACTGATGCCCATCATAAAACAAAATTTGAAATGCTCAAACTTAGCGATTAATCGGCCAATTTCGATCACCATTTCAAGGAGAAAAATTGTAAATTTAGATTTATAGATAAGCTCGATCCCGAAAATTCTCAATTACACATGACACGCTGAACGGAAAATGAATAAATTAACTGTAATGCGATTATAACTAAGCAAGCTACCTGAGCTACAATTATGCATGTTAATGTTTTTAGAGGTATAGACTGTGTATGAGACATTATTTAGTTAAAGAAAAAATTGGATGCAATTAAAAATTAAAACAGAAGAATCTAGTGAACAAACAGAAGTGAAATACACTAACCCAGTATTTAATGATGAAGTATTACAAAATAGAGCATTAAATGGTGAGAGACAGACTTATAGAAGAACGCAAAGATAGGGAAGAGGATTTACCGAACCACATTTTTAAAAATGTTAGCTTTGACGATCTTGAGATATTCAGTACAAAAATTAGAAATGAAGAGAATATAAAAAGTGTCTAAAATCAAGAAAACGAAGAATCAGAAAAAAAGATGAGCTAAAATAAACAGTTATATAGTACTTAAAAAAGCCTCAGTGTTCACGAATGTTTTAAACGTAATGATAACAGATACGCATCTTAAAACAAAATTTAAAATGATCCAACTTAGTGATTAATCGACAAATTTTGAGATTCATCTGAAGGAAAAAAAAAATAAATTTAGATATATTAATGAGATCGAACACTAAAATGTCCAATTTAAGTTTATAACTTCAGCAGTCGATAAAGCACTATATGAGGGAAAATATGAAATGGCGTCAGAATCTGGTAAAATGAATTATGAATTTCTAAAATATTGTGGAAAAAGCATTGCTGACAAGGAAGGTCTCCATACTGGGCATACTTAGAATATGTTGAAAAAAAATGCTAGTGAAAGTACTCATGTATGTAATAAAGGATCAGTTAAAATTAGCGGCGGAATTACAGTAGAAAATGTGTAAAAAAAAAATAAAATACTTTCGAGTAATTGGCGTGAAAAGAAGAAAGCGTCACGCAATTTGGCGAGCAGCACATCTCCTCGCCAAAAGCAAACGATTTTAATGAATCTGAAAATTATTTGTTAATTGATTTTGATAATATGCGGTATTTAATGAATTTAAACGTAAACCATGAAATAATTTATTATTATTATTATTATTATTATTATTATTATTATTATTATTACATTTTGTATTATACTTGTTGCTTGTTGACGATTTGAACGAAATTTTGCCATTGTTTTATTCTCCAATCCACAATTTTTTTTTATTTAAACGGCTTTATCGGTTGTAAAAATAACTTTTAACGCCAGATGAATAATGCTGCCCATTTCCATACCGAAGAAGTTGTTTCCATAGCAACAAAGTTGAATCGACAGTGCTCGATGGGGCATAGTTTTGAGATTGGAACAATTTTAATCAATTTAAATTTTGTTTTAAATCGTAAAATATGATAGTTAAAATTCGTTATAAGTACATATAAATATATATGACAAAACTATAGTTAAAACAAACTAAAAATGACAAAGCTAATGTTATTTAAATTAAACTTAATTAAACAAATTCAAGATAAAAATTTTTTTCATTAAAGAGTATTCGACAATCGTATTTTTTTTTAATTTAATTTCTTCGCCAAACGGTGATAAGTCGCCAAATAAGCGAAATTTTCATTATTTTTTTACGGACATTCTACAGAGGTTCCGCCAAAATTTTTTTATAAACATATATACCCATGGGAGAAGAACATTCTGTATTTTTTTTTCAGATTTTTCTGAGCATGGCCGTATGAAGACGTTCCTTGTGAGATGTAATGAATTGTATAAAAAAATTTTGCCAGGAGATGTAATACAACAAGAATGGAAGACAGGATATTTAATACTATTTTTTTAGAAAAGGAACAAACCAAAACATGCAGCAACTACAGAGAAAGGCTATTTACAGGTGGAAAAATAAGCAAGTAGGCAAATATAAAATAACTGAAGAACAAAATGGCTTTTCAGAAGGTAGATCTTGTATCGAATACAGAGTCATATTATTATTTAGATATGTTCCGGATAAAAAAGACGACATATAAAGAGCAACATAACTTATTATTGTGGATGTCAAGAAAGCTAATGACAGGGCATAAATTTAATTAGAGAAATACTTAACATATAAATAATATATAATTAAAAGATTATCTAAGAGTATGATATAATTAAAAGATTATCTATATCATTTAAGTACTATATATTACAAAAATACATGTAGAATTAGAGTTTTAAACAAGCTTTCCGAATCCTTCGTCACTAATAAAAGTCTTGCTTTTTCTCCTACCATCTTTATTTAAGCTATATATTAACATCTTCCTCAAAGACTGGGAGAGGAAAAGACATAAAATGGGATTAATGTTTTAAATACATTCATTACTTATTCATGGACGATCAAGATATAACAGCTGAAGATGATCAAGGTATATGTTTAAAAATTAAATTTATCAAGGATAGGGATAAAATATAAGTATGAGCATATATGAAAACTTAATAATATATTTTAATCCATATATAATATTTCATTATGCAGATATTGAAATTGTTGAAAAATGCAAATATATTGGATAATCATTTATAAGAATGGTAAAGTAATATAGAAAAGAGCATTCGAGAAGGCATTAAAGCAAATGCTGTGCTGAAATCTGTTATATATATTCTGTTAAGTTCATCATCTCTCAAATCACACCAGTATGTCCTAATAAAGGGCATTCGTAACATTTTGGTGAAAGCAATCTCTTTTCTCTTAATTAATTGCTTTTTGCAATATTTAGTTATATTTAATTTAGTTAATAATTTAGCTGTATTTCTTCCAACATAAAGCGATGACATGTAGTACATTATATTTAGTATAAACTTTTTTCTGTTATATAATTAAAAAGAAATGCAAATTCTTGTATTAATGAAATTAAAAACGAAGTTTCAAAAGGAGTTTCTTTCTGTCCCTAAATGTATTTGAAATATACTCATTTTAGGGGAATGTTCTATAAACTAGAGTCAATATAACAATTTGACCACATTCCTCTATTGCAAAATATTTAAAGTTAATAGATATAACTGCCTGTAATTTCTGTTCTTGTCTCTGATATCAGCTTGTTTATATGTCAAATAGAATCAACTCTGAAGTTTCTGAAGCTTATAATTAGTATATTGGATTCTCATCTATCTCTTTCAGGAATGGCATTAATGAGATTAAATTAATATTGTATACTAGTTTAATGACAAAGTTTGTTCAACTTCATCAATTAGTCTTGATATTAAGGAAATTAATTTTAATCAAATATAAACTAAAGCTAACAATGTTCCATACAGATACAAGATTTTACAAATTCAAGATTAAATATGTATTTACACAGTAATTCAGCATTTGGTTTCATAATAAAATAGTTCATTAAGTAATAAAGATATTCATGATAATTCAAGTGTCAATAAAAGATATTTTAAATATTCTAGTGAAAAAAAAAAACACAGAAAATTGTTCATTCTAATACAAATTTAACATAATGATTCAACATGACCATAATATAGAAAGGGGGGAATATATATATTTAAGATTTTTTTGTGTAACTCATCATATATAGATACTGTAAAACAATATACACTCTCAAATGTAAATTATTTGCATTAAGAGTTTTTTCGTTAAAAAAAAAAAATCCCGCTTTCAGTTTCCTCCCAACGATTAAGCTTTACCGATATCACGTAAAAATTACATGAAATCCTGCAATCTGAGCTGTACTTTTGAAAAACTACAAGGCTGTTCCGGCAACTGCACTGCCAGTATGTTTTATTTTTTATTATATGTTTTCAGAGTATATTTACTCCTAAATGCATAGTCGTCTATTAAATATATCTACTAAAAAAATAATTTTACTAATTACAGTAAAATCAGTACAAAAGTGTGTTTTTATTTACAAAACATTGTACAAAATCGGACTATGCTTTCTCTCTAAAATCGTTTTCACCTGCAAATGGAAAAAATCGAATACATCTAAGCTGTTTATTCGATGATTACCACACAGTTTCAGTTAAAACCCTTAACCGGAAACATACCTTCTGTGAGACGGTTGCGTCTACATATCTGCTCTTAATATTTTCTCCCTCTAACGTTCAAAACTTATTTTTATGCTGTTATATTAAAAAATTGATCCTGTTAATGCATTACTATTAAACATTAAATGTTTAAGTTCAATATTTGGTATATTATTAAGTGTTCTGTTTGTGCATGGGATTTTCACGTTTCCGGTTAAGGGTTAATTTAGTGTGTCGAATGTCTCCACTTTCCATATAAAAAGTAACTTCGTCAATAAACCAAAGTTTTAACTACTAAATTTGTTATAACGTTGTGTGAATTCAAACAGTATATCCATTTTTCAATTAATTCAGGTATATTTCTAATTTATTTATTTATAAAAAGTATTTACATAAAATTATTAATCTTTTTGATATATTTTCGATTTGAAATTCTAAGATATTAATCATAAATTGTATTGTATAATTTACTAAAGAATTATTAATTTTAATAGTTTTTGCCTTTATCCTTTTTAAAAGCATATTTTGCCAATTAGCATTGTGGGCGTCATACTGTCGGCAGTGGTTGCCAGTTCCTAAGTAGAATTATTGGATTGTTTACAACCGAAATTTTAAAGGTGGAACACATCAGGCATTCATATTCCTGCTACTCATGTGATTCTAATAGACTTTGACTCTTTTTAAGGAAGAATCTTTAAAATGATAGTTGTCTGATATAATCAATTAAATGTACAGGTTGGTTATACACTGTTAAAAATTTGCAGCATTCTGCCCAGTCATTTGACCGCTTTTGCCGAAAACGGTTACACAACCGTTTACACTATTCTGAATATATTATTGACCATTTTATGGTCAGAATACAGTTGAATTACGGTAAGAAAACCGTTTTTTCAAAAACGGGTCGAATGGCGGAAAAGAATGCTGCAAATTTTTTCAGTGTAATTAAAGTTATCCTGTTTAGACCTACGTAGAGTCCACTCTGGTTGACAGATATCGATGAAACTGGGAATGTAAGTTATATGGACCATGGGGAAATGAAATCTGTAATTAAAAAATTAGTTCAATTTTCGACCACCAGGTGAGAAGGAGGCGAATGAAGACCAAAAATTTAAACCTGGAAACACAAAACTTTTTTTTTTATTTACACCATATGTTCAATGCGCATTCCATTTGCGTCAAGCATATGTTCAAAGCGTATAGCGTGTTCAACAGTAGAGCGAAGAGTTTCTCGATCAACTGCAGAAACATGACGAGTTAAGCTTTCTTTCAAATCAGGCAGAGTCCGTATGCTTCCACCATACACATGATCTTTCAGGAATCCCCACAACAAGAAGTCACAGGGATTCAAGTCCAGAGAACGAGGAGGCGACGTTATCGGATAACTTCTCGAAATTACCCGATCATCTCCAAAGTGGGCACGAAGCAGTGCCGTCACTGCTCGGGGTATGTGAGGTGGTGTACCATTTTGCATGAACGCGGTAGTCTCTAAACACTCTCGCTCTTGTGAGGATGGAATGACATGCTGCTGAAGGAAGTTTCAGTGTTCATCTTAAAAAAAGGGGGAACCAAGAATTAAATCAGTCGTAAAGTCACACCATACAGTAATGTAATCAGGGTGCAAAGACTGTTCATGCAGAATATTAGGACTTGTAGAGTCTCATACGCAACAGTTCTGAATGTTCACTGCTCGGTATAGGGTAAAATGCGCCTCGTCCGACTACAAAATGTTCCAGTGCCACGCATTGTAAACGGCTATTCTGGCCAAAATCATCCTCTCAAATTGAGTTCGTATGGTCGGATCTGCAGGGTTCAGCACTTGCACAACGTAAATCTTGTACGGATACCACTTTATAATGGATCGAAGACCCTTTAGTACTTTAGACGGAGTGACAAATCACGTGACATCGCTCGAGCACGTTCGAAGAATATTGGGAACCAGACGCTCTTTCGACCACGGCAAGAGCGGCTTCTTCGGCAGTTTCATTTTAAATCCGTTTCCGTCCTTTTCGTTGCAGCACACCTAACTCCCCAGTCTCTTAGAATCTAGACATCATCTTTTTTAAAGTTTGCCTCGACAATGGTCTTTTTCGTAAACCTTTCAAGCGTCGATATTCTCTCGGTTTAATTAACAAGTTACTGCCGTTCTGAAAAACCAACTTCACCAGTAACGCTCGTTCCTTCTTCTCTAACGGCATGGTTCAGAATGACTTTACAGTAGCGAGTACTGGCTTTTTAAGCTTCTCCAAATTTGCATAAAGTCATTTCCTGTTGACGAAATCTGCCATCTATCGGTCAAAATTTAAACTAATTTTTATTGCAGATTTCCTTTCCCCATAGTCTATATAACTTATATTACAAGTTTCATCGATATCTGTCAACCAGAACGGACTCTACGTAGGTCTAAACAGGGTAAATTTAATTAAAACCACCCTGTATAAAGGATTCGGCCACAACGAAGACGGTATTTGAATCAAATTTAACGTTTCTAGTAAAAGAGGTGTGAGGGTGTCTCATAGTAGGACTAGAGGTATACACTCACTTAGTATCAGTTAGGATTATAGCAAGGATTTAAGAAATGGAGTAGCAGTGGAAGAGCGATATTAAAAAAATATTCAGTAGTAGAAGTTATATTTTCAAATAGTGAGAAGTCACCAGATCGATTTACGTATATATTTTAATGGTTATAAGCTACCAGATGGGCTTATTAATAAACAGATCTTTAACATTCCCTTCCCACAGCTACTTAGTATTCTTGGAAAATATGACGCCAAATGTATGGGTGAGCTTTTCACGTTCTTTTATCTCTTCTACAATATAAATCGTTTCTGCTGCCAGTACGGGAGTTAATATTATTTTGGGGTGTCTATATTATAGTAAATTAATTCATTATTAATTTTTTATATTTAAATTAAAACAATACATATATGAAGCAATTGTTTCATATATTATCATAGTTTTCATGAATGTTCGATAAAATGGTTGTTAATTAATATGATTATGTCATGAATGTTTATTATAAAATGTGTGACACTTATGATTTATGATTATAAGTATATTAGAAATCTTTTATAAATTATGCATTATAAAGTTATTTATGATAAGTGTATGTTGGATTATGTTGTATGGAGTAAAAAAGAATCTAAACCAATTAGAACATAAGAAAGAAAGACGATAACAAAGTATAACTATATGAAAATATTGTCTTGAACTTGAGTATGACACGTATATGTAAATTTAATTAGATATTAAAATAAATTTTAAGGATTAAAACTTTGTATCTGTCATTTAATTTAATCAGTACTTAGCCTCCTTTCTACTTCTCATGTTTATTTAAATACTTGCCGAATTTGCGATAAATAAATTGCTATATTTAATGGTTATGGAGTTTTAAGTAATCTGTTTGTTTAATGTTTAAATTTGTACTGACGCGTTTAAAGCTGTACATTGTGTAATATGGTAAAATCTATACTTTGCCATACTTCATAATTTACATGAGTCAATTTAAACTTTAAATCAAACCTGAAGATACAGTCTTTATTCTTTCACCACTGTATCTACATCAACTTGCACTAGTACTACTTATGGATTAGAATAAAATACGCAATTACCAGTTCCAATTTAAGTCTAATTTTTAGCCTCATGGCTTTCTATTTTTTTCAAATGTCGTGTTGGGAATTAACGTAATCTGTTTCCACCCAATAGGGTAATCCTTGTGTTTTCCTTCTGGGAATAAAATATATTCTTTGAATCTTTGCCCCGTAATATTTCTAAACACAGACGCATTGCGTCCCACGTGAAAAAGAAAAGCTGTTTATTGGAAGATTCTACGTGACACTGTTATTTCAAAGTATGCTAAATAGCTGTAGCGATATAGAGAAAGCTCTTCCTAAAATAGATATGCTTCATGTATTCCAAAAATATTCACACAATATCTCAGCTAAAGAATCGAAATCTGCTGCCTTGTAAACGTAGAACGTAGTAAATATTGTAAACGTACCTTCGTAGACCCAGGAGAGTTGTTGCCATCGTACAGATAGATTAACTTTGAGATCAGAGTAAATCGTCTACGACTTCTAAAAGAAGATACGAGAACTGAAAGAAATATTGATTATACTGTATGAACACAAATTGATAGTGACTGCATCTTAAAGAACAATTAGATGATAAAAATCAAGTTATAGTGTTAAAAAAGAGAGTAAACTGTAGTTAAACGTAGCTCGTTTAGATAAGTAAAATTTAAAAAGTGTATACACATTGAAATTTTTTAGATACTATTTTATGGTACAAGTTAAACTTATCAACTCTCAGCAGGGCTCAAAGTAGTTCCCTCCAAAATCAATGAACATTTGTGGGCGAATGTTTCAAAGAATGAAAGCCCCAAACCATCCATTTCATGGAATATATAAAAAATACTCTTTTATAGTCTCATCAATCTCATATTCGGAATTAAAACGACACCCACGTAAAGTTTTTTAAACTACAAAATAGCCGAAAGTCACACGTAGCAAGATCAGGAGAATAGGGTGGATGTTCTATCACTTTGATGTTTTTTTTCATGACATTCGATTGTAATACTTGCTGAAAGAGACGATACATTGACATGGTTAAGCATGTGTCCCCTAATATTAACCTGTTGAAGAATTCTGCAAAACACTAAGCAGTGTTACTAAGTGGTGTGGACAAGTTAGCTGTATCTGCCTTATGTCCTTCTAGCTTAATAGGCTTTGACCAGACCTGTACTTCAGAGGAACACATTGCGCATACGTTACTTTTTTCATTGCTCGTTGGCTTTTCACCATTGTTTGTATGGGATCAACTTCAAAGTCTCATACTTTACTTGCTTGAAGTGTTGGAATAACAAAAAAATATATGCATCTCATCACCAATTATGATTATAGAAATAATTCTGTGTCCTCCATCAAGTTATTTTTGATGTCTCTACAAATTCTAACCCGTTCCACTTTTTGGTGTTCTGTTAAATTAAGGGGACCCAACGACAAACTATTTTTTTTTTCATATGCAGTTCTTCATGAATAATTTTATGTGTAGCAGCGGATCCAATGTTAAGTTCCTTCTGTATCATATGGTAGGTACAGCGGTTTCCATCTGTTAACATTATTTGCACTGCCGACACAATTTCTGAGACTACAGCAGACAGCGGTCTTCCTGTGTGTTCTTCATCCAAAAGAGAATGTCGACCTCTTCTAAATTATGTAAACCATTTGAATACAATGGCACGAGAGGGAGCTTCATTTTCATATGCTAAATGTAGACGTTGAAAGCATTCTTCTTGATTTAGCCCCACTTTAACCCTTTACCTACTGACGGTACTTATAAGTAACACTCACTTTAAACTTTCATCCCATAGTGAATATTACTAAAATTCTAATGGTGCTTTGCAAAAATATTCTTTTTACTCCACTTTATCCGTATACACGGCAACAGTAGTTCCAGGGTTGTTATTTTAGCGATGACGGAGGCTCCTTTGAAACAGTCGATGTGTTTTGTGCCGATATTTTGTGCAGATTGTCACTCTCGACTTTTTATTGCTGCAAACAAAGTAAAGGATATAAGATAAGTGTTGGATTCTTTTAACGTGTTAATTATGATCGTAGAATACAATTTGAGTAGCTATTTTATGTGAAACGTGTATGTATTTGATTTAACAGTTGAATTACTCGGTAGTACTTATAAGTACCGTCAGTACACTGGGTGTTGGAGAAAAACTTCTTGTTTACTTTTCGCCTTGTTTACTTTTCGTAGTTATCCATCGTTTTCACCTGATTTAAAATGTAGTGTAGTAATAATTTTCCTAGTATTTATTTCTGTTTTATTATTATTTTTTATAGGAAATCGAAAAAGTTGTGGCACCGGCTCATTTTGGCTATGCTAGAAATGGCATATCTAAATTCATATATTGCATACGTAGAGATACGAGAGGACATGTTGTCCCTGGAATATGCACGTCGCATAACTAAAGGACTGCTAACAAGATCGAAACTTAAAAAAAAAAAAAATAGTTTTTTTTAACCCTTTCAGGAGCAAAGCATTTTCAATGCAAAAGTGTTGAAATAAATGATTGGCACCGGAATTTGCCGCAAAATTTATTTGTAAATAAAAAAAGCAATATTTCACTTACTTATGAAATCGAAAGTATTTTACCACTTGTATTGAAAGTATTTTACCCCACCATATTGTTTCCACTTGAAATACCTCGTGGGTTTTATGTTACGATATTTTAGTCATTGTGTACTGACGGTACTTTAACATACCACTTTAATTAATTACCTCTAAGGAATTAAATTTCTCACGGGTGAATTTTTTTTTTTATGTTTATCCTATAATTTTCATTGTAGTATCTGAAAAAACATATATATGGAAAAAATTGCAGTAGATCATAATGCTGTAGATAAAGAGTTAAAATCATTGCTCGATAATGCTCTCATGTCAACTACATTTTCCTTTCTTTCAAAATTTATTCTACTATAGCTAAATTGCAATTGTTGCCACAAATTATCTTCTGAGATATAAAAAGAATTCCAATTTACATATCCAACGAATAATTTTCTGGGGGTGTATATCCTATGCCACTGTCACAAAAATTTCAGAGTTATCCTCGTATGTTGATTTTCACTTGACTTTGTAAATTTAAACATTTAAATGCAAAGTACGTTTACATACAGGGTAATTCTGGGACAGATGGACGACTTTTTTCTTCGAGCTCTACAAGCCATGTATTTACATATATTTTACTTTTCACGGTATATATGTATAGTGTACGCTGTTTCTTAAAAAAGTGCTGATGCAGAAGTTCATATCTTTAGAGGAATGCCTTTTATAATATATTTTTTTAATTTTTACTTTGTGGTTCATCTGACCCGAACTACTCCGGGTTAGGTGGAACATATGAATGGGAGAGATGCAACGCAACAAAATATTGAAATAATTGCAAACATAATATTAAATTTATTTAAAAAAATTTCATTTCTTGAAAATTAAATAAACTTACAATAAATAAATTTATAATTAAGATATGTCCATTCTCTTTGCTCCAGCGACTGACACGGCTTCTACTTTTCTCATTGAGAGTGTTGGATTTCGAGCAAGAAAAGACTGTAACCAGTTATAACCACCATTTTTGGCTTCTTTATTAAAAGTATAAGACATCTTACGTTTCTCCGCTAGTTTGTATGCCACAGACCTTACAAAGTATCTATACGGTGTAAAACCCCGGATCTATTGATTATTTATATCAGCAACAGTTTTGTTTTCTTTCGCATTTTTCTCTTTAAAATAAATTTAGGAATGCTAAAAGTCTTTACTGCTTGATTGACACCCATATTCTTTTCTTCAACGGCTTTGATAGCATTTTACAAATTATTCTCAGTCAATTCCCCACGTGTACACGAACTATTTCTAATATAAATAGTCGGCATTTTCTGAAAACAGAAAATATAATACCTTAGTATTTTGAATTCAGCTCTTTAAAAAGCTAAATTTGAAATTCAAGATTACATGGTCCATCCCTCCCGGCCGAAAACCTGGCTCATCTCTACCGTCTACACATGGCCCGTCTCTCTCGATCGACTAGGTGAGAAGTAGAACCCATCCCGACTCTACATTGTAGATATATTAAGTCACCATTTTAGGTAATTTAGAAGCCTAAATTTTTCCCGAGATTACATCATTAAAACTAGATATATCACATATAAACTGAAACCTTTAAATGCATAACTATAACCATATGAAAAAATTATTTGACTTACAAAAAGTGAGAATCATTTTTACCTGAAAAAGTATCATGTTTGTTGAGAAACGAAAAGTTGTATGTCATACAATATATCTTTAAGTGCCAGACTGAGATAGTTGCGTTATCAGTGAGACGTCGCATTAACGAAATATTTGACTGGTCCATATCACATTGTGATCCATCGCTCCGCAATTACGCTAAGTACGTTTTAAATTATTATTATTTTATTTTAATTAAAAAATAACGAAAAAACTATAACTGAAACATTTTAAGTGAGGCAATTTCTATTGAGTGTAAATAAATCAAATAAATCACTACAAAATGAAATCGAGACTGATGGTTAACCCCATGAGGGGCGGTGGCATATATTTTATCCCACCTACGATTAATAAAGATTTGCACCAGAAAAATTTTATGAAATTTTACTTTTCTAACACCGGTGGAAAAAGGTTGTAAAATTGCTTTTCCTTATTTTGGAATATTTTTTTTCTAAATTTCCGGTGAGAATTCAGCATTACACAAACGTAATTGCTTGCCCCCCAAGGGGTTAACAGATTCTTTCACAACCATAAATAACTGAACTGTGTTATCACGGATTTCAAGACAATTTAAATTATTTGATTAAAACATTTGTAGTAAAGTTTGTGAAACTGTAATGATCTGCCTATGGGGATCATTTATTAAACTGCCCATTTATTATTGCAGGATTGCAACAAAGCATAACGTCCTTTTGTTTATATATTAAAGGTTTAATTTTCCTATCAATGTGTGAAACTCTTCGTGGGATATAATGTTATATATTGTAAAATGCTTTAGCTTTGTATACCTAATCAACAAACATAAAATATAACAACTGAACATAAATTATATACTTATACTTTTGGAATAAAAAAAAATATTAGACACAAAATGAATCAATTAATTATTTGCTTACAAAGTTACGGCACTTATATCAATAATTTTCCTGAAATTTTGTAGAAATTTTGAATTGGAGTTTCAAAAGAAAAACGAGCAAAATAATGTAAATGAAATTTTTTAAGGAACGTTCTACATTTCTCGAACTTTTAAGAAAGTTTATTCACTTTAATCTTAAGATGTGACTTAAAGCGAACTTTAAATTATAGGTTAGCAGAAGCCATCGGTAGATGTTATTTTCATAAATAAATACAAATATCTATTCAAGATAAACTTTTACCATTAAATAAACCATAATGAATTTTATAAAATACAACACATTAGTAACAAAAATTTCTTTTTTCATGTATATACTGCTATTAATTAAATTATTACACTACAGTATTAAAACCCTATATATTGAAATCGCAATTATTTCATTGTATTAGCATTTCTCCTCTCTAATGTAAGATATCGAATAGGGTTTTGACCATAAAACGGTAAATTCCGAGTGAAAAAAACTGATTCATTTTTTAAGATTTTATTCTGAATTTCCTTTCATTATTTTGTATAAGATCATTTAAAGGAAATGAACATGCAGATCAACTAGCCAAAGATGCAATAACAAATATTAAAGTACGAGAAATATTTCATCCATACCCAGCTTCACACCTTAAAAAGAAATTGAAAAAAGAAGCCATAGACAAATGGCAGCAACAGTGGGATTATGGTACCACTGGCAGATTTACTTACAAATTATGTCCAAAAGTATCAACAGACTTCATGTTAGTACATAGAAACCTGTATATCTTCTCAAATAATCATGGACCCTTCCCATCCTACCTATTCAAAATAAATAAAGCTCCGTCGCCACTGTGTACCTGTGGTGAAATTGGTAACTCTCTTCACTATGTGCTCAGCTGTCCATTAACATCAACCCTCCATATCCGTAAATCAGCCACAATAGAACATCACCAATGGTTCAAATTTGTGCTGAAAACACCAATGCTATATACTAAAATAATAGATTGTGTGCGGTTACTAGAAAACAATCAACAAAATTTTCAAAACCCACAAATGCCAATAGATGAACAAGATTAGCACTAATGAACAGAAACATGAACTTCAGGCCAAACAGTGCCTAACTAAATCGAGAATATAAAATTTAGAAAACTCTTGTACATAGAACAGCCATACACCCAGGTTATCCATAACCTTAAAGTTATCTCACAACAAAACACTTGAACTCATGATAATAACTATTAAACTAATGCACCTGAGAATATGTAGAGCTTAAGAACATCTTATTCATCTGCTGCTATTTGTAATTAATCAATCATATTCGTGTTGAAAATAATACACATTTTCGTCTGTAAAGCGCTCAGCTCATCTGTTCTATTATTACTTTTATTATTATATTTATAATTACTATTATTATTATTTGTACTATTACCTTTATTTCTTATTGTTAAAACTATTGTTAAATGTTGTAATTTTTTTTTTTTTTTTTTTTTTTTTTTTTTAATAAACTTGCAACGCGGGATCTGGAAGCCTATGCCAATGGTGGGTTATCCCGCGTTGTAGAAAAAGAAAATGTATAAGATCATTTAATACAGAGCTGCCAAGTCACCGACTTTTTAAATACCAGTATTTTATTTCAGAAAATGTTCTTTTATTTAACTGAAACATTTGGTTAAATTAAAAGAGCAACATTTTTCTTATGATAATACCGGTGTGGAAAAAGCCGGAGCCTTGACAACTCTGTTAATATTGAATAATATAAATTTGCGGCGAAAGTATGTTTTCTGAACTTATAAATAAAATTCCATTTACTCTGCTGTCTAGTCATATAATTATATATTTTATATATATATAAATTATATTTCCAAGTAAAATTTCTGTTATTTTCATTTAAAAATAAAATATAAGATTCTCAAGTAACACATGCATGATTTGTACTTAACTGTGGGCCTTGAAAATGTTAAATAATAATTTACGGTATTCCTCTACATATTTCCCCTTCATTGCGCAATTTTGTTTCTGATATCTTATATTCTTCAATTGCTGTAGCATTAAATCATCATTTGCTTTATATTGTGTCATTTTTAAAAATTCCTAATACTTTTGTTAAAAAATGAGAATTCACACCAAAAAGGTTTACTCTCACTGGCGTTTTTTCACCTTATCTGGTTGCATATTTCGACGAGTTAAGGTTTCACATTTTTTACGATTTTCCATGAATTATCTTTCAATGTCACGTCGAGTAGAATTATTTTTTATAGTATTTATGAATTAAAAATAACAAATTCCCTTTTCATGTAAAAGAAACAGTATATAAATTTTAGTCCAGGCAATAGGGAATTTTACCTAGTAAAATTAATGGTAGTTCTGGAAATCGGCTTACTTTATGTTTTTTTGGGTGGCTGAATCCGAATTTGTAACTTCCCACCAAAATATCCCCCGGCAACCACCCCCCCCCCCCCCCAAATTTTGGTAAAAAGCCCACAAAAAAGGTTTTTATAAAAAAATCAATGCTTTTATTTTTTTAGGGGAAAAGTATCTAGAAATTCAGAAAGTAGATAAAATTTGCAACAAATTAGATACAGTGGCGATCAAAAGTTTCCGGCAAGTTAGTTTCTTTGATTTGTTTGCCAGACCGTTTCAGTGAATAAGAAGCAAAATTGACCCAAAAGTTAGGGGTAAGCAAATGACCTCTGACCACGTGATCATTTTGATTGGATACTGAAGATACTTGATGCAAAGGGGAAGACTCAAAATAAGCGTGTGCAAAAGTTTCCGGCCATTCGTCATTCGTTAGTTTTTACTATCGGTAAAGTTGTTTTTTTTTTTTTTTTTTTTTTTTTTTTTTACAGTGTTTGTTAATTAATCAACGTGAATAGCGTATTTGAAAGTTCAACAATTATTGTTCGTAAACGAGTGGTTTGTTTGTCGTTAAAGGGTCAAATCTCTCGTGAGACTGCGGCGAAGTTATCGATCGAAATTTACTGTGAACGATATTTTAAAAAATATAAAGATGGCCATGGCCTTCAGGACTTGCCACGGTCCGGGAGACCCCAGAAAATGACTATTCGTGTGGACAAATTTAACAGGAGAAAAGCAGTTGTTGGCCCGCATAAAAATGCAGCTGCAATTCCCCTCGATTTACGGTGTTAAAATATTGTTGAAATAAGTCGGTCTACCTTATGTAGACGCTTACGTGACGTAGGATTTTATGGAAGAGTCGGTGTTAAAAAATCTTTCATAAGTAAAAAAAAATCAGAGGGCCCGACTGGCGTTTGCCAAGGAACACAAAGTCGTCAAACGTAAACGGAAAAAAGTACTATTTTCCGATGAATCGAAGTTCAACCTTTTCGGGAATGGTGGCAGACACTACGTCCGACGACCTAAAAACCAAAGATAAAATTCGGGATATGTTATTCCTACAATGAAGCATGGCGGACGACACGTTATGATGAGGGGAGCATTTTCTGGAAAATGCGTCGGTCCGTTAGGTGAAATTCGCTGCAATATGAATGGGGCAATGTATAAAGATATATTGCGAGATCATTTGCTACCTTATTGGAGGAAAAATTGTGGTCGCAACAATTTTTTCAGCATGATAACGACCCAAATCATACATCAAAGCTCGTCACGCAGTGGCTTTAGCACGAAAAAATTGCGCTTTTGAAATGAACAGCCCAATCACATGATCAGAAAACAATAAAAATCTTTGGAACGAACTTGCAAACGTGTGCGGAATTATAAACATTCCAATTCAGCAGAATTTTCCCAAAAAATGCAAAAACCGTGGATAAAACTTGCCATAGACGATTTTCAACCATTCTTTGAATCGATGCCACGTTCCTGCGCCGCAGTACTTATTCTAAAATGTACGAAGATAAAATACTGATTGTAAATGTTGTTGATCAATGTCATTTTCTATTATAACACCATTTTTTTTCCAAACTTGCGAAGCTGGCCGGAAACTTTTGAGAACATGCGTTTTCTTTTGCAATTAATTTTGTCAATTAAATTTATTGATATTTATTTTTTATTCCATAAATATATTCCTAACTATTATGTCAATAAAGTGCATAAGTATCACTTTAAGATTTCTCTTCATATGGGTATACTTACAAATTAAACAAAAATTTTATGCAGGCCGGAAACTTTTGACCGCCACTGTATATGACATTATGACTCAGGATGAAGGGGAAGGGGGGATCTGCCTCGGAACATGCGCGCGGTGCTGCGTGAACTAAGTTTCGCAATTCCACTTAACCACTCACACGTTTACATTCGCCCTCCCATCTCCCCTCCGAACTTTCTCTATAAGGTTTACTTTAAGTTTTTTGGGCCACTGAATCCGAATTTTTAACTTCCCCCAAAAATCCCCCCCCCCTGAATCCCCGCCCTAAATAGTTGTTTTTAACTTAAATTTTTTATTGTTTTAGGGGAAAAGCATTACGAAATTCAGAAACTAAACAAAATTTGCAAATTAGTATATATGACATTATGACGTAGGATAAACGGGGAGAGAGGGGGCTGCCTTGGAACAATCCCCGCGCGCTTTTCTCAAAAATGTAATTTTTTCAAAAAATCAATTTTTGGGGGGGTTGGCGGGTGAATTTTTGGTGAGAAGTTACAAATTCGGATTCAGAGACCCAAAAAGCATAAAGTGAGTCGAAATCCAGAACTAGTATTAATTTTTCCAGGTAAAATCCCCTATTGGCTGGACTTCATAACTTAGTGCACGTAGCGCCGCAGTGCACGTTCGGAGGCAGCCATCCCCCTTCCCATTGATCCTACTTCATAATGTCATATATCCTATTTGTTGCAAATTTTGTCTAGTTTCTGAATTTCGTAATGCTTTTCCCCTAAAATAATAAAAAAATTAAGTTAAAAACAACTATTTAGGTGGGGGGGGGGGTGTCGGGAGGGATTTTGGGGGAAGTTGAAAATTCGGATTCAGCAACCCAAAAAACTTAAAGTAAACCTAATAGATAAAGTTGGGAGGGGAGATGGGAGGGCGAATGTAAACGTGTGAGTGGTTAAGTGGAATTGCGCAACATAGTTCACGCAGCACCGCGCGCATGTTCCGAGGCAGATCCCCCCTTCCCCTTCATCCTAAGTAATAATGTCATACATCTAATTTGTTGTAAATTTTGTCTACTTTCGGAATGTCTAGATACCTTTCCCCTAAAACAATAAAAAATTGATTTTTTAAATAAAAACCTTTTTTGGGGAGGCATTTTACCAAAATTGGTGGTGGGGGGGGGGGGGTTGACGGGGGAAATTTTAGTGGAAAGTTAAAAATTCGGATTCAGCGATCCAAAAAACATATAGTAAGCCTTTAGTGAAAATAGAACACGAAGAACAGAGGTTACTCTGGGATGGATAAGGATCATATACATTGGAAGGACGAATAGATAAAGACATTTTTTCAGATGAAGAGAGTTTTAACTTGGATGGCCCAGATGGTTAGAATTCCTACTTGCACGATTTAAGATGTGAACCTCGTACCCTCTTCGGTAGGCTGAAATGGGAAGGTTCTGTTCTGTTTTGGGGTGCCTTCTCTTTCAATGGAACTACAGATATTGCTTTTCTGGAAGGTAAACAGACATCTGAAGAGTATATAGATCTTCTTGATAGTCGCTTGTTGCCAATTGCTGAAACACTTAGTGGTCAGAATTATTTGTACCAACAGGATAGTGTACCGATTCACACATCAAAACTCACAAAAAAATGGTTTGCTAATAATAGTGTTCATGTAATGGTGTGACCCGCACGTAGCCATAATTTAAATCCATTTGAGAGTCTTTTTGGCATTCTCGTTCGCAGTGTATATGCATCTGGAAGACAATTTTCAAACGTCCTTGAGTTTAAAACAGAAATCGTACGAAGTTGGTTTCACATTAAATCAATATACTTACAAAACTTAATAAACAGCATGGCAGCTAGAATATTTTCTGTCATTAATAAGAATTGATATTTTATTGGACGATGATTCAAAAGTATGTAAAATATCTTTATATTTATGAGGCAGCAAAATTCTTTATATTTATCAATTTTCGAGTTGAAATTATTTAATTCTAATTTAATTTTCTAAACTATTTTTGGGCATGCTTTTTGTTGTATGCATAAACATAATTTTGGATACTGAATTATTAAAATATTATTTTGAAAATATCAGTATCTTTATATTTATGAGACGCATTGTACTTTCACAACAGTTTGGAATAATTTATGATGATTAGGCCTGGATCATAAACATAAGAAGAAAATTTAACTTAGGCTCTTCTAATCTGTCTTTTATCGAATTTCAAATTATCTTGTTTTTTAGGATACATTAATTTGTGTATGAGAAAGCTAAAGATATATAAAAAAATCTCCCGAGATATTATTTACAAGAACATAACTACACATATGATTTTATTATAAGAATATACTGCACGACATGCATTTAATGGTATTAAAGACTATCTAATGTACCAAAAAAACTGATACAACATAATATGGAATCCGAATCAAGCAATAGATTCTAATTGTAATTTATTTTTTTATTTATCATATGTAAATATTCCTATATAAAAACATAGCCTAAAATTCGCTTATATTCTTTCTTCCTATTTTCGTATATACTGTAATAAAATGCGTGTAACTTTCGAACTTCATACAACTATAACTATTGAATCTAAAACGATATCTAAATAGAAAAAGGTTAACAAGCTGAAGAGCAAAGAATTTAATAATGCTAAAAGAAATTATCTAAAAAAGAATCATTAGCATATCGAAAGAACTATAACTTACATGTGATGGTTTAGTGAACTGATATATCAGTTCGCGGCAGTGAGAAACTTATTAAACGATTCAAACACATTTTAAAGTTGTACCAACTTTACAATGCGGACTTTGAAGATCTAAAATATTATATTTACAGAACAGAAAAAATTACATTACATACATTAGAGAATACATTACATAACAATACATTACATTACAGAAATACATTACAGAAACAATATTTCGGTGTTGTATTATGTAAAAAAAATGGTAATTTTAAAGCAAAAATGTTCTTGCTAAAGAAGAACCCATAATAAACTTACACTGTTTGTCGTCAAATAAAAGTAAAAGTTCATGTGAAAAATGAGAGGAATTATTTGAACAGGATTTACTTTCTTTCAGTATATGTGAAGACGTGAGGTTCAAACCTCGCCTTATCCATGAAATCAAATCTTGGGAACTGCATGCATTGGTTTTAATTGTAAACTAATATTTTACAATGCAAGAAATAAAAGTTAAAACTAGTTTTGTTGCAGATTGTTGTGGTTTTTCGATGGAAGTTTATCAATAGAATAGATTGATTGAGGAAACACGATTTTTTAAATTTTGGATAAGGCGAGTTTTCAAAATCACGTCCTCGTGTCAATTGTCTGATAAATATATATTATTTTCATTTTAAATGCATATATTAAGAAACTGCTTTGATATAGTGACATTTATTTGCTTACAAAATTTTTAACCTTTAGACGGCTGCCAGAAAATTTTATAATTGTAATTAAAATTTCTGAATTTACTGCTTTTAGTGATTGCGATTTTAAAAGAATAATAATGTCATTTTTAAATATATTTGAATGCAAACACGAAAAACATTTCAAAAGATTTCTATGTTTGTCTAATATTAAATACGTCATATTATTGTTTCCGACAATGCATGTAAGAATAAAACAAGAAAATTGAAGTCCTATTTAAGATGTGAGTACTCCTTGTTATATGATTTTAATTAAAATTTCCTATATCAAACAAAAATAGTTTAATGTTTAAAATATTTGTACAGGAATGCTCGAATAAAATTTTAAAACACATCGAATTGTTATATTTTGATTATTCGTCAGTAACAATTTGTTTAAAGTGTTTTCGTCTGAAATAAGTATTTTATTGTAATTGCGAGATATATTGCAAAACAAATAATATTTTTTAAGACCGCGGAAACGATTAACATAAGCTCTTTTTCCAACTTTTGCTCCATAATTTCAAATGTTTCGTTTTTTCACCATAAAGTCCAATATTTGCTTCATATTAGAATTCGGATTTTTTTCCTTTCTTACTCATTATACATATTCTATACCGACATCATATTCTTTGAACTCAACAAACATGCATTTTTATGATCACTTAAATTATTAAAATCACGATGTCTGCTATTCATTATATAACTCTATAATTGTCTCTATGAGTCTGTTTCAATAGAAAATACTACACGAGTAATTGAAATTAATATTGATTTAAACTGCAGTAGTCTGAACTGTTTCTGTATAATTGTAAAGGAGAAGTAAGCGTACTAGCCTGACTATTAAAAAATACAAATATCTCAATCTGTACTAGAAGCACACACAAATTTTGGAGTGACAGTAGTTTTTCGGAGGCAGCATGTGATAAAATTGTGTTTAAAAATTTCCCAGCAAACACATACCTTTCGGCACGCGATCGGAACGCAGCCGGCAGTGTCGGTTAAGTGTCGCATGGGCACAGTGATTTCGGTGAAGTGTCGGCAGCATGTCGGCAACTGAAACATAAGAATCTGCTTTTTCGGCTGCCGGTTACCGTAATCGGTCCCCTTATGGTTATACATCGGCAAGCGACTTACACCGGCAAGTGACGCAGGACGATACGTGATTTCTGATAGTGGCCCGATTAGATTTGCCAACATCGGTCCGAATTTGGAATTTTTAGTTTTAGCCGACATTTTTTTTTCTTTTTCTTAATTTTGTTTGAATTTGAGTTTTGATAAGATTTGTATGTTTCATGTATTTCATATGAAATTCTAACAGGGATAAACAAAAAAAAAAAAAAAAAAAAAAAAAAAATCAAAAAAAAAAAAAAAAAAAAAAAAATCAAAAATTGCTTATTTATATATATTCTTTAAAAAATTGTTATTGAATTCATTTTAAAAAGGCTTACAATTATTTGAATCATCAAAAGAGTTTCTTAAATCGCCCCTTAAAATTATTATTCGTTATAAACTTAATCGTAGAAAAAAAAACTTCATAAATTAATTATTTTCTAACTATATATTCATTTTAAAAGCAATAGCTATGTTTCTTATTTTAATTAAAAATCAAATTATTAAAAAAGTGCTTAAAATTATTTTACAAGCTATAAAAATATAAAAAAAAACTACCCAACTTTTTATCATTAAAATTAAAAAAAAAGATTGAGAAATCTCCCACTTCTAAAAAAAAAAAAAGATAAATTAATATTTCTATTTTATTTGATGATTAAAAAATGTTGATAAGTAAAAGAATCATTTTTGCTACTTAATCACTAAAAATATATTCTACAGTAAATCCTCAAATGATAAAAAATGAACCCTTATTCTAATTAAAAGTGATTAATTACCAACCTCTTTTTTTATTAAAATTAGCTTTTCTATGTAACAAATATATATTTCTTGAATTAACGCATTTAATTTCATTATAATTCCTAAACAGAAAATTTTATTAAGAGAAAAACCTCAGAAAGTCACTTATTTTATTTAATAAGCATTCTTAAATTTATAAGAAAGATTCAGAAATATCCCCCCATTTAAAAATTATCTTCCAAAAGAAAAAAAAATGTAAATTAATATTTTTATTTAATTTTTACGTTAAAAATATTGATAAGTAACAAATTAATATTGCAACATACTCATTAAATATATGTTCTACTTTAAATCATCAAAACGACATAAAATGAATTCTTATTCTAATTAAAAGTTAATAATTACTAACTTTTTATTTATTAAAATAAATTTTTCCATGTTAAAAATATATATTTTATAAATTAACGCAACGCATGTAATTACATTATAATCCTAATAAGAAAATTTGATTAACTGAACAAGACCTCTAAAAATATTTTTTAAATACTTAATCATTCTTAAATTTATATCTATTCTTATTTATTCTTAATTACGAACCAAGATTCACTACGAGATTTCTCTGGGATTTATGTAAGAACATTTAGCTGAAATGTCGAAAGTTTTGGTGTTTTTTGCAGGTAACCAATGTGAAGTTGTACAGACTTGCGAATAGAAGGGTTATCTTGAACGATGCCAAATCCTGATCCATAAGTTCATTTTTAAGAGGAACAATACTGTTACCAAGAATATCTTGATAGTCTATGGAGTTAATCTATGTCTCGTTGAAAACTAAACTTGTTTTTGCTTTTGCATTAATGCCTGCCCAAAGCAACACAGAGCCCATCACCTTATACACGTTTTGAAAGCAGGTATGGCTCACTTGGTAAAACATGCCAGTAATATATTAAACTCCCTGTCCCATCAAGGGTGAATATTTTTCTTTACAAAACCAATTTGCGACATAGATTGAATTTTGAGATTCGAATTTTAGACTTGCATCAATGTGATGCTTTTGAAGCTTCGGCTTCGCTTAAAATTTAGGATTATTCAAGCATTTAGCACTTTTTAACAGATATCTAACAGTACTGGACGTTACTGAGAGTTCTAGATCATATTTTTTATTAGAAGAACAAACACAATCTTGAAACGCCATTCTAATAACGTTCTCTTAACACCGGGCTGAGAGTTTTGATAGCCGTCGACTTCTTTTATTTTAAACATAGTTCATTATATCATAAAAAAATTGTGAAATGCAGTTTTATTTATTTTTTTTTTTTAGACGAATTTGCCTTTCAGCCGGCCCGCAATCCAAAAAATCCCTTTATTTATCCTTTCTTCTAAAGTCAATAATTTACCTCGACCCACGCTGAAATCAGCAGTTGAATATCCCAAAACATGAAATCTAGCGAATACTAATACACGAACATCATCACAGATGAGTGCCGCACAAAATACTACAGTCATGACGTCATCTCAATATACTAGATATAAAAGAAGCTAACGGTCCTAAACTTATTTACATTTGTTAATATTACAAGATTTTAACTAATTTTAACTAAATTACAAGATTTAAATAATTAAGATATAGATAAAAGTACTTTTTAACTGTGGCAATTGAATTAAGTTCACATATTTTATCACATATATTTTTTTTAATTCAAGATTTATAATTATTTTCGGATTTTTATTCTAAACATAAAAATTAGCATGTGGTCTTAAACCTTTTTTTCAGCACTGTTTTATGTACAGGGTGGCTACTAAATACTGTTACAAATATTCAGTCATTTCATTTTACGAATGTAAAATCGAAAATGATAACTACACTAATATATGAACATCTGAGATGAAAGTTTACCTGGAAATAATTTTACTCGAATTGACCGTCATCTTTATCGATTACCAAAGATAATCTCTTATGCCATTGTCCGACTGCGGAACGAATCATTTTAAGAGGTAATCGGTACCATTCACGCAATATGGAAGCTTTGAGAGAGTCCAAATTTCTGTGTTCGTTGCTATTTACTTTAGCCTCCAAAAATTCCCCAGACGCAATAATCAAAAGGATTTAGATCCGGTGAAGAAGGCGGCCAACCTTTTTGCATGATGAAGTCCGGACAATTGACAGGGAGCCAAGCCTGTGTTGATTTAGCTGGGTGCGAAGGCGTAGAATTTTGCTGAAAATGTCCAATTCTTTTTGGGTTACAAACTGTCAGCATGTGGCAATTAATGTGTAGCCAATATTTCCTGTTTGTAATATTCGCATTGATTTTTATCCCTTTATCGATGAAATTCAAAGGCAATTTTCCATTGTTTGACACTGCAGCTCAAACCATAACAGAATTCTTATTCTGAAAGCGTTTAACTGTTCGAAAGGTTTCAAGTATATCCTTGAGGGTTGCTGAATATACTAGATATTTTTTAGCATTATAACACTGTTCAGTGTAAAATAGCTTCCCATCAGAAAATATTATTCTGTCAACACTTTTCCTACCATGCCGCTTCATCAATTTCTTCCTTCTTTGTAATCTTTTTATTCTTTGTGCAGCAGTCAAACCTTGAATTTTTCTTTTGCGATAAGGGCAATAACCCAGATCTTCATTTATAACTTGCATAGTTCTGCGACTCGTGTTCTCTTCTGCAACCATTTTATTGGCAGAACGTTGTGGATTTCTTCACACCTTTTCACGAATTCTTTTGATGCGCTCTATTGTGCGAACTGAGCGTAGACGACCAGACCTAGATCGATCTTTGCATAGTTATTAGTATCCAATAATTGATTTTTAGTTCTATATATAAATATTCCATTAAAACCAAGGCATTTTAATTGTTTAAAGATTTTACCTGCGGAAAATCTGCGATTAAAGAACTGTTTAGTCATCATTCTTTTGTCTTCCGTCTCTAAAATAATTTTAAATATTTGCTTTATAACAAAATTCGTCTGCACTAATAGAAGATTGCCAAACGCTAAAATAGAGAACTAAATTGTTTTACCAAACGATTAAAATTAATTCGTATTTTTTTTTATGTTACAGTACTTAGTAGCCACCCTGTAGTATATGCGGCACTAATGCGGTATTATGTAGTATATGCTCACATAATTTTGACTTTTAAATCCTTGAATAATAATTTTTATTTTAGTACATATTCTATGGTATTTTTTATTTATTATACTGGAAAACATCCCATTGTATGAATGTATACCAATATTAACGAGATAAATAAGTTTTGAACGATTTTGGGGGTCCAAATATACCACGAAATCCCTTACCGTCCCGTGTCACTGATGCTGATTTTTATGTTTGGAGCTGTCTGTATAAAATTGTTTCAATAAAAGTAATTCGATGTAATTTTTTTCCGAAACTGGGACTATTCTTTTATATAAATATGTAATCAAAACATTAACCTGCACACATTTTTACGGTTGTTATTATTTTTTTTAACTCTGTCACTGAATTTCGGATTCCTACCGCCCCTCTTGCTAAAAATATACAGAAAAGCACTTTAAATGCAGCCACAGAATTTTTTTTTAATTTTTTTTCTCATGCAAAAGTATGCTATAGAAACAGTGACTAAAATTCTTTGACAGGAAATTTACTGCAGAATTTATATCAGCATTTAAATATCAATTTCAAGCATCATGGCAAATGGTAGTCTTTCAGTCCCCAAGAATTATTCCTGGAACTTTTCGATCTAAATTATTTTTTTCATTTAATTTAATGTAAATAACTGTTGCTAAAAATCATTGAACATTCTGGCTATCACTTAGTCTTAACATGATTTGCCTAAAAAGAGGTGGTAATTTTCCTTACCGTCCTTATTTTTTTCCTTACCATCCCTTTTTTTCCTTACCGTACCGTTTTTTTCCTTACTGTTCCTTCTTTAACATCCCTTTAAAACAATGTTATACGAAAATTTTGTACTAAAAATACTACATTGTTATTATTTCTTATTTGAATGTTCTCTGGGTACTATGCAAATATAAGTAAAGATTTAGAAGAAATTAAAAACTTCGTAAAACGGTAAGGAAAATTAAACTCGTAGTTTAACTTAAACCTCAGTTAAATAAAAAAAAATCGTCGCTGCTGATAATTTTTTCTTTATTTTTAATCATTAAGTCATTCGTCTATAAGTTTAAAATGTTATTTTATTAAGTTTAATTTCACCAGACTTTTACTCCTGAAAGTTAAAATTTTGTGACAATGCCTCATATATAGTAATATAGATTTATCTTTAAACATTGTTTATTATCAAATTAATCAGACACATTACTTATATGTAAAACTCTGATCAAGGTCTAATTATATAAGTGAAATAGTAATTTTAATTTGCGTATATCTTTGTTCATTATTTCTTCAAAAGAGTTTATGTTTTGTAAAGTCAATTTTGCGAATTCCAGGACAAAAATGAGAGAATTTATAAATTCATATTGAAGTATTTTGCTTGTTCAATTCCACCATGATTGCTTCCCTATTTAACGATCAAACACTGCAAAGGAAATTTTGTCAAATATTTGCTGTTAGATTTTTTCCTTTCTCTTTAGTGAAATAAGATAACTTAAGTACATATGAAAAATGACGGTGCTGCGTCTTTTAGAGTACCTTTTCCTGTGTACATGAAATAATTAAAAAGTTCCCGGTTAGCAGCGATTTAATGTGATAGTAATAGGTAATGATTTGATTTTTAATTCTGTTTATCATCTGGCATAATTTATAGTTTTGACATTGACTATGTTGAGATTTCTGAAAAAGTTTTGCAGATCTACATCGACCATGATCCCCGGAATCAAAAACCACCCCAGGTTCAAAACTTTATATATCTATCTATATATATCACTTCTTATGGACACGATAAATTCTATAATTTTGCACAAATCTCTTCCAAATTGATACATAAAATCAAGGGGTAGAAAATCTCGGTCAAGTTCGTTAATGTGCAAAATTGGACGAAGAGGGTGGAAATGGGGAGAGGTTTTGTGAAAAACGAAAAAAACCCATAACCTTTTACTTATGATATATCGAATCAGTTGAAAGTTATTATATCTTCCTGAGAAAAGGGCCAAATATTTATGCGTGCCAGATTTTTGAAATCATTGAAAATAGGCTCATGGGGGCGCAAAAAATCGGATTTTAAGAAGAAAAAAAATCATAATTTCATCGATTCATAAGAAATCAAATCTAATTAAATTTATTATAAATCTTTTTAATTTTATCTACAAATTTATATTGATAAGTTTTTGATAGGACAAACTCTTACAGCAAAA
The DNA here is from genome assembly GCA_963932465.1 of Maratus speciosus. Classification (NCBI taxonomy): domain Eukaryota; kingdom Metazoa; phylum Arthropoda; class Arachnida; order Araneae; family Salticidae; genus Maratus; species Maratus speciosus. The sequence goes on from OZ010787.1 coordinate 373,999,528, forward strand.
AATAAATGGGGAAAGGGGGGAGGGGAGATTGCAGAAGAAAAAAAATCACATCGCCGTTAATCTGCCATGAAGGCGGTAAAAAAGTACCATTAGCATGATAAAAATTTTTACTACATTCAGAAATACCGTATATAGGGTTGCATTATTGAACACACGTGCGTCTCAATGAAAAGATTCTCAGAAGTTAAAATATAGTGTGTGGTTCATTTAATGAAACATTCACCACATGGTTTAAATTTATGATATAAAAATCTTCTTAATATTATCTACAACTTTTGTAGAAAGTAGTTTTTGATAGATGATCATTTCTAATGGGTCATATTACTAAAAATACCCTGAAAGGATAATAAAATAGTGGTTGAAGAAAAAATTCTTCTATTAACATGCTTCTGATAAAACCAGCCCTTACTGAAAAATTAAGTTAAAAACTCGTCAAAAACCGCCAGATAAAATTGTTAATCTAGATTTATCTCTAATATTGATTCAGATTTTGTATTCGAAATCTACTTGTGCCTATAGGCCGAACCGACAGCAATATTTGGATATGCTAACGTATGCTAACGAGGCTTTTTTTGATAATTTCCTTAAGCATTATTAAACTCATTTGATTTTCAGTTCTAAACTTTTTCCTTTTAGACATACCTTTCAGATTAAAGTCTTTTAGTTGTGTGAAGTTGGAAGTTTAGATAGTTTATTTTGACAGATACTTTTCTTCGTGAATAGAACACGAAATATAGCTCACATATATAAAAACATAATTTTTGTACAGCGAAATAATTTATGAATGCCGTTGTTATTTTCTTTTCTATTATAGTTTATTAGGAATATGTAACACACTTTATTTGTATTATAGACTCAAAAGTTAGTGAAGGGTAAATACATATATTTTAAACACAACTTAAACATAAATGTTATATATCAAGCATTTATCAACCTGATACAAATTTCAGTAGCGTTTCTATCTATCTAATCATCTATAATAATTTTTATAGCTTATGTACATCTTATTTATAACATTATTGATAAGAAAACAAACATACCGAGTAATGTTATGGTGGTTCCTTTAACACTGCTGCCATAATAATTTTTAAAGTTTGAGAGGTTAATTTTTGCTAAGAATTTTAATTAAGTATGAGTTGTCTAAACATTATTCTTCCCTATTTAATGATTAAACATTGCAGAGTAAATTTGGTGAAATATTTGCTGTTAGATTTTTTTCCTCTCTTTGATGAAATAAGATAACTTAAGTACAGTCGGGGGGGGGGGAGTAAACACCCCTACTAACTCATCAACAAATTATCATAAAAGAAAGTTACCTGGTACCGAACGATTGGAAATAAAGTCTACTTTTAAATTATGTATATAAAATTTGCTTCGGGGGCCATCTACATATTAAGACGAACACAAACTTCATTTTGTTTCAATGGCAATGCCCAATTTTTACAAGATAATTCAAATCTTCGGTTCAAACTCTGCCTAGACACCAAATTTCAAGTCATTTGAATGATAAACATTCAAAATTTATTGCTTCTAATGTTAAATTAAATTTTCATATTTTTATTAATATCTCCTGAAATTATACACCTAATGTGCTAATGTTTTGTGTAGCAATAATACCCAAACATAAATACTTGAATTTGCAATTTTTATAATTTTATGATGTGAGTTATTAATTATGAAATTAATATTCGAAAAAAATATGAATTGCAACCTACATTTTTTTGATGGATTTAGATTTATCAAGTCCTACTTTATGGAAATATAAAAAAGCAGTAAAATCTTTTCCTTATTTTGAAATATTTTTTTTCTAAATTTCCGGTAAGAATTCAGCATTACACAAACGCAATTGCTTGCCCCTCAAGGGGTTAAAATGCCCTGATCAAGAAGGGGGCTTTCTCGGTCAACAATCGAGTACCGAACTTCGATTTCGATACAGCTCCTAAAATACGCTCGTTTTAAAATAATTAATTTCTCGGAAAATTATCGTACGAGTCGCATAAAAATTTGTTTTTAGGATAATTGAAGGGTGTAGAGTTCATTTATGCTGCCAGAATTGTGTACTGCTGTTGCAAAAAACGAAGTTATGGTTATTTTTAATATGTAGATAACCCCATAAGCAAATTTTATATACATCATTTAAAAGTATATTTTATTACCAATCGTGTGGTACCAGTAACATTATTCTACGATATTTTTTTCAGAGTTAGTGAGGGCTGTTTGCTTCTTTTTTTTTTTTTTTTTCAGGACTATAAATCAGGAAAAAAATGACACCGCTGCGTCTTTTTAGAGAGATTTTTTCTGTGTTCTTGGAACAATTAAAATGCTTCCGGTAAGCAGAAATTTAATTTGTAACAAGTGGTAATTTTAATGTTATTTGTCGTTATTTGTTGTTATTTCACTGCAATAAAAACATTATTTAAATTAGTATAATTATACAAATATAATGCAGTTTAAAAACATTTTGCTATGATGAATACTCTCAAGGCGTATATTCCTATACGCAATTAAATTTTTTATGTCATGCTAGAAAAATCATTGTTTTTTAGATCTTTTAAAAAATTACAGAGAAAAAAAAACATTACAATTTTGCCATTTTGGTCGGCGGTCAGGGGGTTAAGAATGAGCAAGTATTTCATCTGAATAAAAGAGTAGAGAGTCAAGTGATCAATTATGAATGATTAAGCAAAGATTAGTTTTCATTGCAAAAGTATATGCAATGGGATTTTAATATCCGTATTTTAATATTATTTCGTAGTATTATATTTATTATATTTTTTTTTCGTAATAATGTGCATTGTAACATTTGGCATTAATTTCTATAATAATTTCAGATGTAGCATCATAAAATAGTGTTTTAATCAGACTTTGTTTTCCCCTTAAAATTTATATTTTATAAATATGTTAATGTAATTTGCCTGATGCATTGAAATGAGTTCCCTGCGTGGGTCGGGTTGTACCCGATATATGAAACCAAAAATTATGTTTAACTAAACACAAAAACAATGCCGAGGAGGACATAAAAAATTTTGTTGTCCTCAAATTCCGACAGGAACCCCACAGAAAACTTTTCATAAACGCGAATCCCGACCCGAAACTGAAAATAAAATATTGATGTATAATTTAATACAGTTATGAAAAAATAGCCTACAATCATATCTTTAACATCAATTTTATATTTTACACATAAAAATGAGCATGTAAAGCCCCATTCATTTATAAATCCTACAAATTAGTTGGGCAATTTCGTTAGATAAGAGCTTATATTAAATATTTTAGAATATTAGAAATATTAGAAATATTTTAGAAATATTAGAGCTTATATTTTAAGAGCGATATATTAAATGAAATTAACTAGTTGGACGTTAGACTAGTAGTAATATTGCCGAAGTTTATTCATAGATGGCGTTAGTTGTCATAACTGACACTATCGCTTAGCGAGCGGTAATCATTCTTGTTCGGCATCACGAAAATGGGGACGTACAGCGGTGATGGAAAAGCGAAGTGATGTCTTAGGTTTCATGACACACATTCTGCTGCGCAAGTACGACGCTAACGCCATCTGTGAATAAAATTCGGCAATATTACTACTAGTCTGACTTTCAACTAGTTAATTTCGTTTAATAATTCGTAAGTTCTTAACTTACGAAATCGCCCAGCTAATTTGTAGACACCATGCATATATATTTTCTTCTGAAAAAAATATTCAAGACTTACTTTTTTAAAAATCCTTATAACACGATCCCAACCCGTAGATGTCAAAACTCTAATGGAAACGGACTCGAACCCCAAACACGTAGAGACAAAACAGCTCTAATAAGAACAGCAAATTAAAAATCCAGCTCCTGTCTTACACGAAAAGAAATTGGAACCGCGGTATGGATATGGTAAAAATCGGGTTATGAGAGCCTACTCGGGAATATAGCTTAACACATTCACGCCGGCGTGTATCACGCTTGACTGCCCCATTGCGCGGCATGCATCACCTGTGGGTCACGCTTGACTGTCGCATCGGGCGGCGTGCATCACCGGTGGGTCACACTCCACTGTTACATAGAAGGCGTGCACGACAGGTGGGTCACACTCGACTATACCATAGACGGCGTGCACTACAGGTGGGTCACACTTGAATATTCGAAAATTCAGTAGTAAAAACAATTCAATATTATAAATCTTATACATTCATGACGGGAAACGAGAATTCTCGCTTTCATTCAACAGATATCATTGACTAAGGGCGTGGCTTTTCTACCTTACAGAAAATGCCTTTATATCATGTTGTCCATATTTCTTTAGATTTTAAGACATTTTATATTAAATTCGTAAATATGCAGTCAATAAAATCATGTCTCTAAGTAATTTGCTTACTCCTTAGGAACTTTCAGACATTCAATCAACTCTGTTATATTCCAGTTCAATTTAATAAATATTAGATGGGCGTGTCATTACATACTGTGTCTGAATAAGCGAAAGTACCGCGCCGCCAGATGAAGCAAAACATGAATTTGAGCGTCGCCTCACAGCGAAAAACATGAATATAACTGCCGGCGTGAACGTGTTAAATACATGTTAAATAATCTGTTGTCTTATAGGTACCGGTTGTCCCAAAAATGACCGATGATTTTAAAATTCAATAACTTGCAAACGGTGACATATATTTAAAAAATTCTTGCTGGTGGGTTATGTATGATGCCAGGAGTATTTTTACTGTGATTCTTGATTTTAGTTCGAATTTCAAAAAATAGATGGCACTGACAGTGATTGGCACTCAGTCGAGGCCGAAACTGACGTCACTCAGCATTAATGCAAAGAAGGAGATTAAGGCTATGGAGTGGGTCTCATTAGCCAGTACAATCTTTCTCTTAGTCCCCGGTTCAGAACTCATTTGATATGATTTTAATGGAATGCCTTGTTGCCACAGAAACTACAAATTCTCCGATAGTGGAATACAGTATTCAGAACTGGTTAAAGAAGGCAACTTTTATTATTTATTTTGAGGTAGTTATTTTGAACAACAATATACCGTTAACCTTTTTCACGAATATTGTTCAACATTCATAAAAGTCTACTTCCTTAAAAGATCTAAAATTTCTTAGAATGTACCGGGTGTATCAAAACTGACCGACGATTTGAAAAATCAATTAAGGAAAAAGGGATGGCGATAGAAATGTACGGTTTTCTGGATTCTGACTAAATAACCAGTAGGACTGGGCGATAGAGAAATTTCTTAAATCGATTTATCATCCATCTAACATCGCGATTTAGCCGCCCTAAATCACGATGTAACAGATTTTACCAGTTAGAATATTGAGGCCTATTTTTTTTTAATAATTGGTAACAAAATACGGTCATTTTACACCTCCCCCACCCCTCTTGTATTATTTAGTATACTTAGCTTTTAATTTTTCAAATACCTTTAAAAACAGGTAATGTTTTACACATAAAAAATCTTTGAATGCCCCAAAACACTCATTTTTTTCCATTTAAAAAATTAGTGACATATTTTAATACATTTTATAAAAACATTCTTTAAGAAACATTAAAAGAAGAAAAGATTTTTTTTTTTTTTTTTTTTTTTGGGGGGGGGGGGGGGTATCGCATGTTATGGCCGCTATAATCTAAATTTCTTAATAGGAGGGGAGAGGGACTTTCACTAATTTACTCAAATAGCACCTCATTGCTAGTAAGACACACACTTTATTCTTTTATACAGACACAAAATTACAAACTTATTGGTGTAAAAACGAACCAGAGTCAACGAATTCAATGATGAATTTAACCGTGTATTTACCATGAGAAAAGTGTATAAAAAAAAAAGTTGGAATATATGAGAAATAAAGTGCACTTTTGGTCCTTTTTAACTTTCAGATTATATTAAAATTTGTTTAACATAAATGCCGACATTCGTACAGTGGAGAAGGATTGAAAGTGTAAGCCTCGGAGCACATTTCTGAAATTGCTGATTTTCTTTTTCGCGAATGTTGATGACCTGTAAGATTAGTAATAAAATAAAATCTTAAAATATATTTCTTTTTAATGATAACAAAATTTCAAAAAAGCGGAAAATCGCAGATCTGCAGAAAAATCTAATGAATGCCCCTTTCACCACTCCCTGATTCTGCTGTAATAATAAAGTTGCTTGAGTCATGACAGAACTTTTTTTAATAAATTACAAAATAAAAATAAATTTAAACTAAAATAGTCCAATGTTACCTAAACATATGAAAATTAATTTTTCATCAAAATAATGCATAAAAATACAAACTAAAACTGGATAAATTTGGATTTTAACCTCAAGAATTTTTTTTTCTTTTCAGACGTAAATAGTGAATCAATTTCAGCGAAATACTCAATCCAGTGGCTGGTATTGAAATGTCAATCCCGATGCATGACTATTTTAAAATATTTTAATAACAGAATAATAGAAAATAAAGAATATATATTAAAATATTACCCAAACATATCAAAAATGAATTTTTCATTAAAAGAAGGCATAAAAATAAAAACTGAAATTCGATGAATTTGGATTTTAATTATGAAACTTTATTCTTGTTTTTCATCCATAAATACTCAATTTCAGAGAAAAAAAATCTTATTTGAAAAATAAAAGTTATTTCACGCGGATTACGGCCAAACCGAAATACACGAAACAATACAGGACTATAATTTATAATATTTTCATTATTTACAAAATAATAGAAAATAAAAAATAGATGTTAAAATGTTACTAAAACATGTAAAAAATTAATTTTTCATCATAAGAATGCATAAGAATGTAATGTGAAAGTCGATGGATTTGGATTTTAATATTAAACTTTATTATTTTTTAATCATATAAATACTGAATCAATTTCAGGAAAACAATCTTGAAAAAATGCATGATTCTACTTGAAAATATTTTAATTAATTACAGAATAATAGATAATAAAAAATACATATTAACATATTACTCAAATACTAATTACTCAATTACTATTACTCAAATAATATTTGTACATTTACGGGACTTTTTTGTAATCTCGTTTGACATTTTATATTTGAAATATTCAGTGTAATTCCCTTTAATATTTTTAATCTTTAAGTCTTTATTCTAAAATAGTTGACTATTTTAAAATATTCACACAATGGGTTTTTACTACACAGGTTTCCAAAAAGGAAAGAAAAATCACAAAAAGAACGACAACTCCTTCAAAAATTAACCTATCCGTATGAAATTTGGATATGTTGTTAACTAAAAGATGCTGATTAAAATTACAAAATGCAAATTAGTGGCGCTGCAATCGGATTGCGTCATCTGTGCGGAGCATAAAAATGCATGCTAGAGAGTACGGCTGCTGGTGTCTCTGTGATTATGAGAAAAGAAAACTGAGATACCAATTCATTAGTATGACTTCGAGGTATCATTTGTCCTCATAACTGAGATATAGAGCTATTGGAAGATTGGATGTAAGCCAAAGTCAGACAGGGGTGGTCAGATGGGTAAAAGTGAGTCCTTCTGTTGCTCATAGGCTTTGGCATCACTTTCAAACCACTGGTTCGGCCTCCAGAAGGTTCAGCGAAGGAGGAGCAAGAGCTACGGCAAGCACCGATGACCTATATTTGCGGTTATGTGTACGAAGGAATAGAACAGCAACCCCCTCTCATCTTAAATCCGTCCTTGCTGCAGTTAGTGGAAGGTTGGTATCAACGTCCACTGTGCGTAGAAAGCATCGTGAAGGTGGTCTTTACGCGATGTGACCAGATATTTGTGTGCGCTCACCTCATGTCTCTGGAGGGAACGTTTAAGTTGGGCACGTCAACATGTCCACGGAACGGCTGATCAATTGAGGCGTGTTCTCGTCACAAATGAGTTCCAGTTTAGCCTCCAAAGCGATAGTAGGCATTGTTTGATTTAAAGAGAACAGGGAACATGCTATCATCCATCAAACATTCGTAAAAGAGATTCGTATTGAGGAGGCAGTGTCTGGTATCTCTTTGGGCGGACGTACGGACCCCCATGTTTTTCCACGTGGAACTGTGAATGCTCACGTCTATAGAGATGACATTCTTGATGCTTATGTGCACCCTTATGCCGGTGCAATAGGTAAAGATTTCCTGTTACAGGACGATAATGCTAGACCGCACAGGGTTCACGTCGTAGAATATTATCTTCAGCACCAAACAATTCAGCGCATGGAATGGCCAGCACGATCACTCAACTTGAATCCCATTTAACATCTTTGGGATGCTTTAGGAAGATGTGTCTCTGATCTAAATCCCCCTCCTCAGACCCTTGCCACGCTTACAACTGCTTTACAAGAGAAATGGCTCGCACTTCCCTGCAAACTTATAGATCTCATAATTGACAGTATCACACTTCGCTGTATGTGCTGTATTGCTGCTAGGTGTGATCATACTCCACATTAAAGGTACTTTTCCTATACCAAACAGAGACATTTATTTTGCTTATTTTATAGTTGTATTAATTTCTGAAACACCACAATCGTCTGGTAATTTCTTTTAATGTTATTTTATACCTTACTATATGCTGTAAATTGTGTTTCAGTTTTATAAAAATCTACTTGTAACATTTTGAATAATCACTACTTTTGATGTTTTTCCTTAATTTTTGGAAACCAGTGTATAAATTGTACATTTACAGGGGTTTTGGTAATCTCGTTTGACATTTTTATATTAAAATGTTTTGAGTAATTCCCTTTATTATTTTTGAATTTTAACTCTTTACTTTAAAATATTTGAAACATTTTATTGAGTTTTAAAAATTATATGTTCTCATTTTTAGAGTAATTTTTAAATGAGTGCGTGTAGAAGCTATTCGAAGTTTTCCATTACTAGAAGTGCAGTGGAATATCCCCTATTTGGTGCCCATTGAAAACTAAATAAAGCTGTTTTGCCAACAATGGCAGATATGAAAATATTATTTTTATACAAGACAATAATTAAAACGCAACTGGAATGATAAAGATCTACCAAAGTCAGAGGTAATTAAAATCCTTAGAGAAAAGATCGAAGAAATTTGGAAGAAAGCATCAATTATAGTAGTTTCCCAGAGGCGTAATGATCAAATGATAGACAACAATTTTTCTGAATACCACAAACTTATTCGATTCCTCAAATATAAAACAAATGATAGAAAATTTGAGACAGATTACATCGAAGAACTATAAGTGAAGAACACGCACCTCTGATTGGAGAGTCAAATTCATAATATCTGGGACACATTACACCATCTTCTTGATCGGGAAAGAATATTGCAGAAAGCATTTTAAAATATTGCACTGAAAAACAACTTAAACCTTGTTAAACTTATGGCTATAGGTTATGACAGAACAACTGTAAACATTATGAGAAAGAATGGTGCTATTAGGTTTTTTGAAACAAAAATTAGTCAACTCTTGCAGTGGTTAATATGTCAGCTTCACTCAAACGGATTGCCATTGCGTCATTAATTTTCTGAACTTGATGGGCAAACTACAGGCCCATGAGCCTTTTCTGTTCATATTGGAAAATCGTTGGATCAATGTGAACAACAGACAGTTGTGGAATTTAAAAAAAATCTGCTCGTGTCTCCTGGAAATGAACTATGGAGAGTTACGTACAGACACAATTTTTTTTTACGACATGTGTCAAACATTTTCATCTGGCCAATGCTCTTTAAATCTTATAATTCGCAATCCATGTAAAATGTTTCACTCTAGATGGTTTTCAGCTACCAATCGACTACTTAGATTGTACATTGGAAGCCAGTATCCTTCCCAAAATCTGAAGATTATGGCTGAATTTGTAATGGAAGAATATTCACCTATGTTGCTTTTATATTAAGAAAGATTCTTCCTGCAAAAATGGAGCTTTATTTTAAAGAATTAAGTTTTCTCTTTATTTCAGGGAGCATTTAAAGAAAATTGTCGATCTTGTTATTCAACGAAACGCATACATCTATCATTGAAAAAAAAATTAATTGGGATGATAACTGATGAAAGAAACCATGTTCGAGAACTTGGATTCCGGAGAATATTGAAGGCAAGGGAAATGGAGTGTTCAACAATAAGACAGTTTCATATTCCAATATTAAACTCCAGTGCTATAGACAATATTAACTTTATTGACTGGCAAGAATGTGATATCACATCACCCCGCATTCTTAAAAGAGTATCAAGAGAGGAGCTGAAAGTTCTCATAAAAAGATCGGAAGTCCTATCTTTTCAATTTCCGAAGTTTCCGCCTCATATTCAAACAGTTGAAAGATGCATGAAATTAGTGACTGAAGCATCATTAGAGGCTGTAGGAGTAGAAGCAAGGAAGAGATATAAGCGAGCAAAAATCAGATCACGAAAGATAATGCCTAGTTTTGATACCAAAAAATAATATAAATGAGAGTGAAACGAAAGATCATTTTACAGTACATCGCATATATTCTTTTTATTATATATCTATATATGTTTAGAAAAATGTCTTTCCTATGTATTTCAAAAACTATCTTTTGTGTATATTCGAAAAATAAAAGTAAACTGTATGTATAATTATTGTGCTTTTTCTTTATCATCTTTGCGACAATGCAATTCATATTTTAAGGTGTTAAAACATGACAACACTTCGATTGTTCACAAGTAATACTCTAATCAGTCATTTTTATGGGTTATTTTACTGAAATCAGAAATTTAGTAAAAAAAAAAAATTATTTTTAGTACTTTATACTACATAGTGAAATCTTGGTTTTTCACGAATAAAGGGCATAATTATTAAGAGCAGGTAGAGCTCTAAAGATGTGTTTCAAAAGAAATAAAAGTTTAATCTTATATTCAGTGCTCCAAAAGGCCACTTTTTAGACCTATCTGAAGAAAAAATCCCCCCCCCCCCCCAAAAAAAAAAAAAAAAAATTTTTTTTTGGTCATTTTCACTCCACCCTAGTAGTCATTCTTTCTTAGTCCAGTCTGACAAGCAACACGGCGACTGGAAACTTGGGGTAGCTGTTCGATGATCTGCTGAACGACTGAAGCATCTGTCTCTGAAAGAGTTGTGCGTGGGCGGCCGATATTTCCAGCAGAATCGTCATTGCCGTTTAAAGTACACTGGAAATGTTCGAACAGTGCCTGTATTGTACTATTTGCCCGACCGGTTCTGACACTGAACTACGCCTCGTTTCAATAAAACCGTGTTCCAGGGGATGAAACTCCAAAACAATGAAAATACGTTGTTACAGCGAATAAACCATTTCCGAAGCATACGCTAGGATGTAGAAATAATACCGATCTGAAAGGATGGAATGCGTACAGAAAAGCAGCGGCATCTATTAATGGATTTTTTAATTAATATTTAAAAACTTTCAGAATAAATTCCCTGTTTATTTAAGCATAATGTTGCAAACCGCACACTTCTATCGCCTTCCGTTTTTCTTTAATTGATTTTTCAAATCGTCGGTCATTTTTGGGACACCCGGTATATTGTTCGAAATAACTACTTCAAAAGAAATAATAGAAGATGCATAATTTAACCAGTTCTGAACGCTGTATTTTACTAATTGACCGGGAACCGGCAGCACCGACAATCACCTCATCTAGTTCACGGATGAAATTCTAGGATTAGTTAAATCTTGAATAGCATATTAAAACGCAATCGGTCTGCCAAGTCATATCTTGGTGGAAAACACCTGAAAACCTGATTTTAGCGGCTGACTCGTTGGTTTACCATTGTGTTTTCCTGCTCCCAGTCTTCCATGTTTTCATAACTTTTGGTGCAGCAAAACACAATAGTAAACCTATGAGTCAGCCGCTAAAATAGGGTTTTGGGGTGTTTTCCACCAAGATATGGCTTGGCAGAACAATTGCCTTTTAATATGCGAATCAAGATTTAACTAATCCTAGAATTTCATCCGTGAACTCCATGAGGTGATGTCTGTGCTGATGACTGCCGGTCTATAACAAAGAATTTGTTGTTTCAATGGCAACAAGGCATTCCATTGAAATCATACCGAATGAGTCCGAATCGGGACCTAAGAGCAAGATTTTACTGGCGAATGAGACCCACTCCATAGCCTTAATTTTCTTCCTTCGCATCAATGCTGAGTGACGTTAGTTTCGGCCCCGACTGAGCGCCATGTATTGTTTGAAATTCGAACTAAAATCAAGAATCACAGTAAAAAAACTCCTTACATCATACATAACGCTCCTGCAAGAAGTTTTTTAAATATATGTCACCGTTTGCAAGTTACTGAAAAATACCTGCCGGCTCGGCCTTCAGGTGCAGGTAGATTTCGAAGTTAAGTGCTAGTTTCAACAACAAAAACTAAATCATAATTAGAGATAAACCCACTTTAAAAATTTTATTTGGCCGCTTTTGACGTGTTTTTATTTAATTTTTATATAAGAGATTGTTTTATTAGAATCATGGTAAGGTGGTTTTAAAAAAATACTTTTCCATGCTCAACAACTCGAATTTTTCCTTTTCACATTTTCAGATTCATTTTTAAAAGAAAAAATATGTAACTTGCTGATGTCATTATCGAAGAGAATTATAAGCGACCTGTGTTTTTATTTTTTGTTCAATTAATTAAAACTTGATTTATAAGCAATTATTTTCTTTGTAGGACAATATTTTTCATTTCCAAAACAATCGCTTCGGGAAATTCGCTTCAAAATGACCAGTTTGAGATCATTTTTAGCTCACAGGCTATCAAAGCCTGAGAGCTCATGTGCCCGCCTGTTCGGTATGTACGTACGTACGTATGTACCTAACGCGATAACTCTTGATAGGAATATCCGATTTGCTTCAAAAGAATTTTCTAGGTTCATGTTGATAAGACGCTTCCCTGATTAGTTTTGGGGGTTCATTGTTTAAGGGTATGGCGGGAAACGGGGGGGGGGTTAGTCCCCCCCCCCCTTAATTTAGAAAAATTCGTTTTTCATGCAGAAATATTCAATTTGCTACACATTTGGTATACCGGTTTATTATGTTAAGGAACTTCCCTGATTAGATTTAGGAGTTCATTTCTTAAGTATAAAGGGAGAAAAGGGGGCTAGCCCCCCGTTAATTTAGATAAGTAGGTTTTTCATGTAGAATTGTTCGATTTGCTCCAAATTGGTATGCCGGATTATTATGTTAAGGATCTGCCTTGATTAGTTTTGGAGATTAATTAGTTAAGTATAAAGGGAGGAAACGGCGGTTACCCGCCCCTCGCTTTTATTTAGATAAATGGGGTTTTCATACAGAATTATTCGATTTGCTCCAAATTTGGTATACCGGTTTATTATGTTAAGGAGCTTCCCTGATTAGATATGGAGGTTCATTAGCTAAGTATAAAGGGAGGAAAGGGGGACTAGATCCCCCCTTAATTTAAATAAATGGGTTTTTTATGCGGTGTTATTCGATTTGCTCCAAAGTTGTTATACAAGTATATTATGTTAAGAAGCTCCCTTGATTAGATTTGAAGGTTTATTGGTTAAGTATAAAAGGTGGGACGGGGGCTAGTCCCCCTTAATTTAGATAAATGGATTTTTCATGCAGAATCATTCGATTTACTTCAAATTTGATATACCAGTTTATTCCGATATGACGCTTCCTTCATTTGATTTGGAGGTTCATTGGTTAAGTATAAAGGGGGAAACGGGGTTTAATCCCCTTCATTTATTTTTTGAGGGGCATTATTCTTTGAAATAAGAAAATAATATACCTTTATTAAATAATATACCTTTAGTATGAATAGCATGTGAGCTCAATGCAATCAGTTTAACTGGGCACTTTTCTTTTTATTTGAAATATATTCTGCCTCTCAAAAATTCGACCATTACGGTGCATTATATATTTTCTGAATAAGAGAATCTACTAATTGGATGTGTTTGAGAGTGAAAATGAATTTAAAAATGAGTCAGGAAATAAGCAATTTGTATTTGAATACGCCCTTAATACGATGATTTTTTTCTTCAACCGCTATGCATTTTTAATTTGTTTTTGGTGTAAGAATTGGTCCTACCAAAAACTTGTCAATATAAATGTTGTAGATAATATTAAGAAGATATATGATAAATCCATGGGGATTTTATATCTTGTAAATTGACGAAGTTATGGATTTCTTTCTTCTTCAATCCCCCTTTTTGTTTTCGTTTTTATTTTTATTTTTATTTATTTATTTATTTTATTTTTTTTTTTTTTTTGCGGTACGAATTGGTCTTATCAAAAAATTGTCAGTACAAAAGTTGCAGATAATATGAAGGAGATTTATAATAAAATTAATTTGATTTGATATCTTGAGAATTGACAAAGTTATGAATTTTTTTCTCCCAAAAACCCTATTTTTGTGCCCCTTGAGCCCATTTTTAATTTTATCAAAAATCTGTGATACATAAATTTTTGGCCCTAATTTTAGAAGTAATAAAAACTTTAAACTGATTTGATATGTACAAAAATTAAGAAGTTATGGGTTTTTCTTTTGGTTTTCGCAAAACCCCTCCCTATTTTCATTCCCTTGGTATATATATGTACAGTGGCGGTCAAAAGTTTCCGGCCAGCATAAAATTTTTGGTTAACTTGTAAGTATACCCATATGAAGAGGAATCTCAAAGTGATACTTATACACTTTATTACATAACAGTTAAGAACTTATTTATGGAATAAAAAATAAATATTAATACATTTAAGTGACAAAATTAATTGCAAAAGAAGACGAATGTTCTCATAAGTTTCCGGCCACCTTGGCAAGTTTGGAAAAAATGGTGTTATAACAGAAATTAACAGTGATCAAGAACATTTACAATTAGTATTTTGCATTGATACACTTAGCAATAAGTACTGTGGCGCAGCAACGTGGCATCGATTCAATGAACGGTTGTAGATCGTCAATGTTAAGTTTTTTCCACGGTTCTTCCAATTTTTGTGAAAATGCTGCTGAATTGGAATATTTATAATTCCACACACGTTTTCAAGTTAGTTTCAAAGGTTTTCTATTGGATTCAGATCGGGTGATTGGACTGTCCATTTCAAAAGTGGTATTATTTTGTGCGAAAGCCGCTGCTTCACGAGATTGCATGGGTACTTTTGGTCGTTATCATGATGAAACAAAAAGTTGCGACTACAATTTTTACTCCAATAAGGCAGCAAATGATCTTGCATGATATCCTTATGCATTGCACTATTCATCTTGCCGCGGATTTCAAATAACCGACAGGCACATTTTCGAGAAAATGCTCCCCACAGCATAATGTGTCCTCCGCCATGCTTCATTGTAGGAATAACATATCTCGAATCTTATCTTTTGTTTTTAGTCGTCAGTTGTAGTGTCTGTTATCACTCCTAAAAATATTGAACGTCAATTCATCGGAAAATAGTACTTTTTTCCAGTTTTCACTTGACCAGTTATTGCATTCCTTGGAAAATGAGTACTCTCCCCTCTGATTTTTTTCACTTATGAAAGATTTTTTAACACCAACTGTTCCATAAAGTCCTACGTCACGTAAGCGTCTTGACACGGTAGGCCAACTTATTTCAGCAATATTATAACACCGTAAATCACGGGGAATTGCAGCGGCTTTTTTATGCGAGTCATCAACTGTTTTTCTCCTGATAATTCTGTCCACAAGAATAGTCGTTTTCCGGGGTCCCGGGACCGTGGCAAGTTCCGAAGGCCATGACCATCTTTATATTTTTTTAAAATATCGTTCACAGCAATTTTTTCTATCGACAACTTTACCGCAATCTCACGAGAGTATTGTCCCTTTAGCGACAAACAAATCACTCGTTTAGGAACAATAAATTGTTCAACTTTTCATTTTTGAATTTGAAATACGTTATTCACGCTGATTAATTAACAATTAAGGCCAAAAAAACACATTACCGATAGCAAAATCTAACGAATGACGAATGGCCGGAAACTTTTGCACACGCGAATTTCGAATTCCTCCCCTTTGCATTAAGTATCTTCAGTATCCAATCAAAATGATCACGTGGTCAGAGGTAATTTGCTTATTCCAAACTTTTGGAGCAATTGTGCTTCTTCTTCGCTGAAAAGTTCTGTCAAACAAATCAAAGAAACTAACTGGCCGGAAACTTTTGACCGCCACTGTATATATATATATATAAAGTTTTTTACTGAGGGTGGTTTTGGGTTCTAGGGGTCCTGATCGGTGTATATCTGCAAAACTTTTTCAGAAATTCCAACATAGGGGAGAATGTAATAGGTAGTATTTCATACGAAATCTACCTAATTTTAAAACATTGGTCATTTTTGGGACACTCGGTAAATAGTTAACGTAATAATCTCTCTTAATTGTTACCCATCCTAAATAAATCTCCAGAAAATAATGTTTGCATAAGAGGAGTATTTTCCTAAATCCGATGTAATGGTATAATTTCCACTTATTTAAAAATTATGTATATTTTTTGAGAAATGAAATATAGACGGAATAAACGTAAATTTTTTTAGATGTATGTTTATGCATTTTAATGGAACTTATATTAAATAAAGAAGGAAATTTTAAATATACGCAGATTTCCTAATTTTATTTCTTTACAAACTTCACACGCATAAAAATTAGCAAAATCAAGGTAAATTCACTTTTAATGTTATGCTAGCTTCTAAAACTTCATGAAGAAACTCGCATTTATGTCAGTCGTAAGCGTTTTATTGTAAATACTTAAAAATTATACATATTTGTTTACGCGCGTTTTTATTTAAATACTTTAGCAAATGCAAGAAATGTAAATTTGAGTATCAAATTTAAGTTTCAAAACCTTTACCAAATAGTTTACTAAGGATATATTATTAAAATAAAAAGTATTTATTGATTTTTATTGTGGTTGAAGATTGTTGCATTTTACTTGTTAGAACGTGGAAAAAGTTTCTTATAAAGATAACTTTTACCGTATAAAAGTTAAATTTCTTAATTAATTTTTTTTAGCATAAATTGATTTGAAAATGATACAGAAGACCATTTCATACATTTTTGCAACTGAAACACTTCTAAAGTGACCGGTTATACACTAAAATGCACGATTTTCTATTTTCTTGCGAAAAAAGGGGTTTTTTTTCTTTGTCGATGTGGTTCGTAAGGTAAATACTAAAAAAAAAAAAATCAATAATAAATATTACATTAGAGAGAGGGTTAATTTACCGCGTTCCAAATGTATTTTTATGTACTCCACGCTGCAAAAGTAATATTATTTGGAATCAAAATTAGAAAAAAAAAAAAAAAAAAAAAAAAAAAACTTACACTTTTTTAGCATGCAGTTTTTCAACATATAATAGCTTTTAGCATTACAATATGTTACTTTCCGACAACACACGTTAGATATATTTCGCTTTTTCTCATTTAGTACTGTGGACAATAGTATTGTTTGATTCCATACATGTCACGACGTCACTGTTCAGAATTAGCTTTTTGAAAACGATAAGGGAGAACATAAATATTAATACCGTGTATTAAAGAAATATACAAACACGCGTATTCCGTATGGAATTGAGGTTTTTCTTAATTCAGAAAAAGAAAGTTAAATTTTCCTTTTTTTTTCCTTTTTTTTTTTTTTTTTTTTTTGGTCGCGGTTGATAAACCCTTATTCAAATATTTAAAGATTTCTTTGTATTTTGGGATGCAGAATTCGAGTGGAAAAATATTAAAAAGATGTATGTATGTACACGTATATTTATTTAAAACTATTTAAAATTTAAATTTGAAACTTCTTTTAAAATACTGGTTGAAAAATTTTCACGAGGCTTAACTTAAATCTAATGCATATCAATGAGTCTTCGGATAAGACACATTGAAAAAGCTTGTCGTCTCAAAAAGTGGGAAAATATCAAAATTTTTTATTGCAACCATGACAAGTAAAACTTTTTAGTAATTCGTTTTATTGACAGAATGCGGAGTATATTTCGCTAGTTTAAAATTATATTTACCGGATTCTATTTTAAACTGTGACTTTCCAATATCTCAATATTTTTCCGCACGTATAGAAAAAACGTTCAAAAAATTCACAATTGCCGTTAAATGGAAACTTTTAAAATGTACAAATTTAAATTTTACATTTTGCTTCTAATATTTAAGATCTTTAACAATAACTTTTCATCAGTAAAATTTACCACATAATGTCTAGAAAAATATTATTATTTAAAGGTTTGAAATTTATATTCTTATGATAAAAATTTCTTCAAAATTGTATAGAATCTTGCAATTTTTAGAACTAAACATTTCTTGTCTTCATTTTGGACTATAGGCGTGGTGTATAACGAGATAAAATGCTCATTAACACTAAAACGACCAGAAATTTTACTCAAGTTTTATAAAAAAGTTATAACACCGGAATTTTTATTTAAATCTGTTTAACATATATATTTAACATTTTTCTTCTTTGTGCCTTTTACTTATTTTACAAAGACATTTCTGGGTTGAACCGAAATATATCCATATGGTAGGGGTCAAATGACCCCTCGTGGTCTTTTTAGTGTTCAAGAAATTGCAATGATGGTCTTAATCGTATGTATATGCTTAGAAATCAGAGGGAAAATGTCATCTTCTCATTTGTAATAAAAGCTCATGTATTAGCCCTTTGAAAAAGAACCAGGCTCACGACTATTTTAATATTCAATGATACTACAATTTACATTATTTTCCTTGAAAATACCCTAGTACAAGTATATGGCAGAGAATATATTTTTTAAATGCTACGCATATTCCACTGGGAAGCATATGTTCCAACCTGCAATCAAAGGTTTAAGAGAGGAAAAAATTGTCATACAGAGATTTAAAAAATATTAGTAAGATCTGAAATAAAGAAACACAACTAGTATTGTATCCTTTAGGAATATGCTAAATTTTGTGTAGTAATTTTGAGAAATATTGCGGATTCTCTGAGCTATTAAGTCACACAAATTTCATTTGCTTTTTTCCCTCTCTGCTGTATGTCAGAGATTGTTACACTAAAATGATACTCACTACATGATAACCTCCCCGCTTGTTGTTGTGACGCCACATTTTTGGCAATTATTCAGTTTAGAGCTAATTTTATTGGGAAAATGTTATGTACGATCAAAAACTACCTACTGTATATATATAGTAAAGTGAGGACAGACGCAGCGGTGGGACAGATGTCGCAGAGATTGTATTGGCGACACTGGCGCTCCCTAGGCCAAATTAAGAATTTCGTTGTGTGCCTAAGTGCTGTCTGCTGTGTTGTATGCGTTTCCACAGCTTAACTATTAGTATTTAAATATTTCTGCCAAATTTTTTGCTTTAAACCTGCGTGGTAAGTTGCTAAAATTATTATAATAAAGTTTTATTACATATTTTAAGCCGAATAAAGAAATATTTCTTTCCAAAACCGATTGTAACTTCAGACTAGATTCTCGTAGAATACAGACATGTACTTGCATTTCTCTCGCGTCATTCACATGACACAAAATGGTTGTGCGGCATCTTACCCGCCACTGTGGGACAGATGCCACACTCAGGTTGAAGGACAGATGCCGCAAAATATATTTTTGTTTTTTCGTTCAATAAATTCATCACTACAAGTTCAGTAGAACGTGCATATAAATGAATGTATATTTAGCGCATTTCTTTATTTAGCTATATTTGTTTAACACTTTATGAATTCTTACAGAATTATTCTTATGAATAATTCTGTAAATCCCCTTACCGAATTATGAATTCATGAAAATTTTATCTTCTAAAGCATTTTTCGTGAATTGTTTAAACTACATTAGAAGATTTACATAATCAATTAATACATTTTAGAAGGATATTAAAAGGATTGAAGGACTTAGAATGATTAATTAAATTTGAATTTAGAGGGATTTTGTACAATATTTTATAACCCCACTCAAATCTTTTATTTTAAATATTTTTCTGAGTATTTTCTGGAATTAAGAAAGGTATAAAGATATGTTCTTACAATAGAAATATAGAAATATTTTCGAATTAAAAAATCCCCCCCCCCCTTCCAATGCCAAGAAAGCTGAAAAGATGCAAAGGCAAAAGAAAGTATCCTTTTAAAAATAGTTTTGTTTTGTGTAACCAATAATGCTTTTGGAACAAGATAAAGTAATGTATCTATAACTCATTCCAAACTGTATTACAAATAATCGATGTATTAAATGAATTTTATAACAAGATATTTTAATGGTACTTATAAGTGCCGTCAGTAGATAAAGAGTTAAAAAAGGCAGAATAAGATGGGATTGCTATGAGTGCCACTAGAAAAATTGTAAGAATGCAATTTGGTGAACTACTTTCTAAAGCTTGGGGTCAAGCTGCGGCGTCTCGAAACGCTATCTCAGGTTTTAAAGCTACTGGAATTTTGCCATTAGATAAGACAGCAATTTCAAACATTGCTTTCATAACTGATAACAACATAGATGGACCACAACAAAATGAATCAGTTCAAATCCATTCAGACAATTTGGCTATGCAACAAAATGAAGAAGACCCATTAGAAAGAACTTCTTCTACTTAGCAAAATATTCTGAGCAACAGTGTTGGTTCGCCATGTGTGAATAAGGTAAACGTAAACCTTCCACAATTGTCACCATCTAAGCTGTTAAATTTCTCCTATTCCAGTGGTCAAAAGACTTATACAGACAAGTAAGAGAAAGCAAAGGGCTACAAATATTACAAGCACAGATTTTATAAACAAGAAAAAAGAAGAAGGAAATAAAAAGCAAACGAAGCAAGAAAGCGTCAAAGAACGACAGCTTGGCGGAAGTAAAATGTGTAAAAAAAGGAAGGGAAAGGTCAACTTGAAAACACCTCACTTGAGGAAGAAACGGGAATGTGAGTCATCTTCCGACAGTCACGAAAGTAATCCTCTTATGGATTCTGAAGGCAGCATTGGATTGGAATTTGATGACTCTGTATGTGCTGAGTGTCTGGAGTCATATCAAGAAACAAAGTCTAAAGCGGCCTGGATTCAGTGTATAACATGCAATCGGTGGCTGCATGAAACATGTTCACTTTACTCTTGCAACGGAAGGTGTAGTGATTGTGGGCGAATAGAAATACAAAATAAAAAAAATGAGAAGAAAAGCCAAAAATAAAAAGACTACGGCCTAAAATGAATGGAACTAATACTTAAGAGCAAACTACAATGGTCGCCTGGATATAAACAAGTGGTTTATATCTTTTTTGTAATTATGCTGTCTATTGTTTCCAGTCAAATGGGTGTTTTTCTTTTTTTTCCATAAGTTTTGTTTTTTGAGCTTGCACTTTTGCAGTTTCTTTAAACGTTTCACAATTTAGTTATATATATAATTTATGTAAAATTACTGTTATTTATTTTCATTTTAAGTAGTTTGAGGAAATAAAAATGTGATTTAATTGAAAAAAAAATAAACAACATAGCTTTTTTCTCCATGCGGCATCAGTACCACGCCCCCATGCGGCATCTTACCCACCACATAAAAAATGATGTTAAAAAGGGCGTTTGGGAAAATAATTATGCCTGCTTTATTAAGAGGGCTTTAACTTGTTTAACATAGAAATTTCATTCTAAAGGGTTTGATTAATGATTTCTGGTACTTAGTTTTCTGTTTTTTGCTTTATTGTGCATTTTAAAAGAAGAAAAGTAAAAGTGCGGCATCTGTCCCCACTTTACTATACTATAAAACCGCTAAAATCTTCTCTGCCCTTATCTAACGTTGTTCCGATTCAAATAAAAGTACAAGTATATTAATTACTACTTGAATAAAAATACTTAAATTCGTGATTGATTTTGCTATGCTTCTGGTAGTTAATGCCATTTGATTGCTTTCAGATGTGATATCACAACGGCTTAACCCACTTTCTTCACTCTATCAGACTTTGTCATGCATTTTTGGTTTCCTTCTCCTCCTCTATAAGGGTAGCATAATTAATAGATGACCCCTAATCCCTCTCCTCCAACAAAAAATTCATTGCGAATGAATTTTTGCACGTTAGGTTTTATGAGAGCACGTTAGGTTTTATCTGCTCTGTGCAAATCTTCATGAAGTTGCACTAAAAAAGTGTAAATACGTACATATTTGCCAACGTTTGGAAACAATTATTTTTTTATAAAAACAACACTGTCCAAGTTTCAAACATTTTATAATTAATCTACGTTTTTTAACCTACAATGTTAAATGTGAAAACGTATTCAAAGCTTAATTAAATGTAAACAGTTGATAACAACAAAAGAATGAATAAAAAGTTTCGGTATAAAATGTTCTATTTCCAAGTATACCGTCTTTTAAAAAACTATAAAACAATAAATATTTTTACAATTAATTAAATATATTTTTATGAACTAATAAAAACATAAGGAAAGAAAATTTTAAATTTTAAAAGAAAACATTCATATTCATGTCAATATTATGTTTTCCCTCATAATTGGATAAAAAATGCTTTTTAAGAATTTCATTCTTGCTTTACAAGTTTGTTTTCTTTTGTCTTTTTATCCTTGGAAGAATTATTTTGTTGATTCTTTATTTTTTTAACGCACGAACATTCATGTAACCTTGGATTTAAAATATTTTGAAACACGAAATAACCACACTTCTTTCTTTTTATTGTATATTTCATTATATTGATCTTGATTCATTATATTTTTCTGGATGGAATTAAATTTCAAAAATATATTAAAGCAATGTTACTTTAAAACAGAAATTTTAAAAGATAACACATTTAATAGCAATTTATTGAGTTCCTATGAAACGTCATCGCACTTATTTTCGAATGTCCGTTTTCTTTTTACTCATGCCATTGACTGCTGCATGAACAGAAATTAGTCAATAAATAATTCAAAATAAAAAGCAAAAAACATAAGAGGTATCTCTTATTATCATTCGCTAATCCTTAATTAATCATTAAACCGTTAGATTCTTGGGTATATTCTAAATAAATTATTTCAAATATTAAACAGCATCATCCTAGTGGTCATTTACTTTAAAATAATAATTTTTGTAAAAATTTATGAAAATCAAATTTATGTATACAGTGTGACCGCGAAAGTTCGTTGTCACCCTAATAATTTCGGAAAGGCAAGAGCTATAGTCATAAAAGTTGGGTCTAGGTATAGTAAAGTGGCCATGCGCTACTGAATGAAATCGCCTATGGCCCTTCCTAATGCAAAACTGCGGAGGCGAGAAAACGATCTTAGAAAGGAAAAAAAATCTAGTTATAACAATATACCTTTATTTGAGATGTTCAAACTTCTCACCATCAGCTGCAATGCGCATTTGGATGCACATTTGTCCGAAAGATAATCATTTCTCCTTCCGTTCAAGTTTCGTAATGTCACAGTGTAGGAAATTACGAAAAAACAAATGCGTGTTTCAATCGTTTTATTCTTCGCATTAATGTCTACAAGGTATCCTTTCGTACTAAATTCATGATGCTCTACAACTTTGTAAATCACTGTTTTCATGATATCTTTCCGTTTTTGAGATATGAATGCTAACTCAGCAGTTTTCCACCAGGTGGCGACGTAGGTGGTTTCATTCAGTAGCGCATGGCTACTAACTATATCTAGAATCCACTTTCATGAGTATAGCTCATGCCGTTCAGAAATTACTGAGGTGAAAACGGACTTTAGCGGGCACACTGTATATACCGGGTGTCCCAAAAAGGACTGACTGATTTTAAAATTCAATAACTTCCAAACGGTGACAGATATTAAAAAAATTCTTGCAGGAGGGTTATGCATAAAGTCAAAAGTTTTATTACAGTGATTTTCGATTTTAGTTCGAATTACAAACAATAGATGGCGCTGTAAGCAATAGTCGCTAAATACAGGCTCGATTTTTGGTTCTTTTCTGTTGTTCCATGCAGAAAAAGGAGATGGAAATGTATTATCCGGGCCACGAAGTACCAAAAATCGACCCTGAATTTAGCCTCTATTGATCGCAGCGCCATCTATTGTTTGTAATTCGAACTAAAATCGAAAATCACTGTAAAAAAACTTTTGACTTTATGCATAACTCTCCTGAAAGAATTTTTTTAATATCTGTCACCGTTTGGAAGTTATTGAATTTTAAAATCAGTCAGTCCTTTTTGGGACACCCGGTATAACGCCTATAGTGTGTCCTGTACCAGATGGGGGCCACTATTTCTTCATTTAAATCTACATTTAAGCCTACATGTATTTCTGAAGGAAAAATGTAAGAACAGTGCTTTCATAAAACTTTTCGCAAATCAGATTACTATCGGTTACATTTCAAGAATATCTATTCAGTAATGGTACAGTCGTGGAAAAAAGGTAAACACCCCTACTAACTATGCAACTAATTAAAATAGAAGCAATACCCAATGACAACACTAAATTTTGACAATATATTTTAAATTTTAATATAAAACTATGCCGAGATACGAGATTTCAAGTCATTTGGATGATAAGATTTTGAATTATAAAGATTCAAAATTTAGATCGTCTACTGTTAAATTAGATTTTCATAGTTTTATTATTAATATCTCCTGAAATTTTAATCCTAATCTGATAATTTTTTGTTTGATTACAATACTAAGAAACCTAAACATAAATACATTGCAGTGGTAATTTTTAAAATTTTACAATATGAATTATGAAATTAATATTCGAAAAAATTTTTTAATTGCAACCAACAATATTTTTGATAGATTTATATTTATTATGTCCTGCTTTTTGCAAATTCGCAATTTCAAATTTTTCTTCCAAGTAGTTTCGTATTAAGATTAAAAAGTGTCAAAACGATTCTTTAAGGAGCTCTCTATGATGTGCAGAAAAAGCATAATTTGAAAATTATATTTTGCTCATTTTATTGAAAAGTTTCGGCTGGCAATAGTCGAAACGTATTAAGTGAGTGAAATGGTCATATTGGCAAGAAATGAGACATTAATAGTAGTGACATAGTCATTTTGTACCACTTCAACAATCGAGTACTGAACTTCAATTTGAATACAGCACATAAAATATGCTCATTTTAAAATAATTAATTTCTCTGAAACTAATAGTACCAATTTCATGAAAATTTTTATTTAGGCTAATTGAAGAGTTCAAAATTCATTTATGGTGTCAAACTTGGGTATTGCTTTTGAAACAAAAGTTTGTTGCCGTGTTAAACATGTATGGCTCCCTAAGCCAATTTTATATGCATCATTTAAAAGTGGACTTTATTTCCAATCGTTTGGTACCAGTAACTATTTTCTACAGTAATTTTTTGCAGCGTTAGTACGGGGTGTTTAATTTTCCCATGTCTGTACATTGATATCATTTGCACTATTAAAACTTAAGTGTTACAAACGCTCATTTCGTTAAAGGGGCATTGAGTTTAGATGAAAACACTTCATGCTATAAACAATAAACATGCAAATCTTCTACTCATTTTTTTAAAGAAATCTTTATATTTCTGTGAATGTGTGTGCTTTTATTGCACACATGGGCACAATTGTTGTACACGATCTGCATAGTCATGTGATGCAGCTCACAATACTGGGTGAATGCATTTCTTGTCGCTCTTTATAACGCCTTTATGGTCGAAACATCGCTAAAATATATGCGGTAAAACATATTCTTTGCGTTCCTGAAGTCCCGGAGGAATTCATCAAGCATATCTCTAGATATTTCACAAAACTTCTAAAATTGATAGTGTCTGGTGACTTATAGCTATACGGTGAATGTATGTAAGCCATTGATTTTGAAAGTATGGCCAAATTCATTTTGTAATTATTAAGATGCTACTTAGTGCAGTATAATACAAATTGGCACTGAGGACGGTACGTTTAATACTACCGAAACTAGCCTGCTCATAGTTTACATATTCTGGCATTGTTTGTAAATTTATAAATACATTTTGTAAAAAAAAAAAAATTAATAAATAAACATGAAGGCTAAACATTCTTACAAATCTACATAAAATTTATGTTTTTAATCAATTAACAACAAATATTTTTTAATATTAATGTAAATTTGTTATAAATTTATTTGGTCAATCATATTTTATATGAGTTGATTTTGAAAAGCGACAAGTCAACTTTGAATAGAATTTCCCTTTTTTTAAAGTTGTATAATATAAACAAGCACAGTGAAAATTTCAACATGAATACTTTAAAAAAATTCATCTAAATTTAGAAAGATAATCAGATGCATTGATCATATTACTGAATATTTTTCTGACTTTTTTCAATTTTCTCTCATAAAATAAAATATTTCTTTAAATTTACTTTTCTAAAGAAGAATGAAATGTGCAAAACAAAAATAAGTAAATAAAAAGAACTGTTTAATTTTTTTGTTATTCTAATTATATTTCATTAAAAAATCAATTGTTGTCAGCAAATCATTGCTTTTCAAAGGGAGGCAAGTCTATTGGCGCATATTAACAGTATGATTATTTTCCGCTAACAAGATTTTTGCATTTAAAATTAACATGAAATAAGATCTCAAAAATATGAAATAAGTCTATTCCTGATTACGAATATTTCTAAACCCATTCAAATGCAACCCAATAAATATCTAGTAATAACATACTGCTCTTATAACCGGGTGTCCCAAAAATGACTGACGGATTTTAAAATTCAATAACTTGCAAACGGTGACATATATTAACAAAATTCTTGCAGGAGGGTTTTGTATGATGTCAGGAGTTTTTTTACTGTGATTCTTGATTTTAGTTCGAATTTCAAACAATAGATGGCACTGAGAGTGTTAGGTGCTCTGTCCAGACCCAATTTTTGGTACATCGGGATCCATTCAATGCATTTTAATCTCCTTTTTTTCGCATGGAAGAAGAAAGAGGCCGAAAAATTGAGCCTGGATTTAGCGGTTATTTCTTGCAGCGAAATCTATCGATGCTATTTGTAACTAAAACAGGGAATCGCAGCATAAAATCTTCTGACATCTTGCATAACAGTCCTTCAAGAATTTTTTTAAATATCTGTCACCTTTTGCAAGTTATTGAATTTTAAAATCCATCAGTCATTTTTGGGACACCCGGTATATATACCGTAATTTCTGGCCTTACTCTGCGGATCAAATAATTATGTTCGGACCCAGTAATCTTATTTAATAAAATGTAACTTATTAAATCGCGGTAAATATTTAATTTTAATTATTAAATAAACTTTCTGGGTCGAAACATGATTGTTTGATCCGCGGATTATAGGTCGGAAATTACGGTATATATAAACACAGTGTGTCCCAAAAATCCCTGACACATTTTTAAATTCAATATAAAATCAAGTAACCGCCGTACAGGTTTCGTCTAAAATGCTTCTCTCGATGAAAAGTTTTTTCAAGTGAACAGGAAAATTAGATCCAAACTTCGATCACAGATGGAGCCACTTGTCCGTATGTGTGGATTCAAACACGCATTTTTAAAATTTTCAGATTAGTTTCGATTTGTTTCCGAAGTACCAACATACACAATTATCTTTTTCTCTGAGGGACGTAATTTTTGTGTCACAACGTCAAAACTAATCTGAAAATTAGAAAAAAACGCATGTTTGAAACCAAACATACGGGCAAGTGGCTCCACCTACGATCATAGTTTGGAACTAATTATTTAAATTCTCTGGAAGAAAACTTTTCATCGTGAGAAACATTTTAGTCCAAACCGCACTCATGTACGAATATTACATGATTTTATATTGAATTTTAAAATGTGTCAGAGAGCTTAGTGCCACCCTGTATATATGTTAGTTCACTTAAAAATATATTTCAGATTTTTCAGAATTACCTGAGTATTTTTTTTTTCGAACGCGTACTTCCTCATTGTTCCTTAATTTTGGGGGGGGGGGGTGTTTCTTGCGGCATATAGTACATTTAAACGCAGTATGGTAAGGTCACTGATTTCGAAAAATTTATTTGAAAGTATGGTGGATAGCTAGCCATATCAATATATACATAGGAATCACAATATAAGCTAATATTTCTACAAATTTCGCCTGTAAATAACACCTGAAGATATTCTATTAAATGGTAAATCTAATTATTTACTATTGATAAAACATCTCCAGACGCTGTTATATTTTATTTTATATAGTTGAGTCATTCCATGCCAATTCAGGCAGGCATGTAACCCACCATCACAAATTTTGATGAAACTGCGTGTGCTTGTTCTTATTATTAAGATATGATCATCAGTATTTTTTTTACTCCTTCGTAAAATAGTTTCTGAGAAAAAAAAAAAATTCAAAATTTTGAAAAACTGCCGTCACTGTCTTGACTGCTCGGTTTTCAAATGTAGCATGTCATAATTATAATCATTTTTCAATATCTACCCTACAAATCATCTTCAAATAATTTAAATATAGTATATAGGTTACGCATTTTATGAAAAAAAATTACTGTTACGCTTATAACATTTTAAGTGTGTCTAAAAAAAATTGTAAACTTTGAAATCGTGAATTTTTTTATGAAAAGTAATACATTAACACAAAAAGCATTACCAATAAAGGGCAGAGTTTTTATTAAATTTATATTCTGTGGAGGATATACATAAAAGTGTCCTTTACCTGATTATGAAATAAAAATAGAGGGATTTTGAGTGTTTTTAATAGTATATCCTATCTTAAAATATTTTGAGGCACATTCCAAATAAAAATGAAGCAGAGTCTGGTCCCCTAAACCATTTAATTCACTGTCACAAATTTCAATGAAACAGTGTATGTTTATAGCTCATTTTAAGATGTAATTACCTTTAATGTTCTTGATCCTGAGTAAAATATTTTTTAAGATAAAAAAATATCAAAATTTTGGAAAATTGCTTAAAAATTTTTTAATGACTGTTCTATATTCAAAGACTGCATTAAAAAAAGTCATTTCAATATGAAATCACTAAATAAGTATCAAATAATGTATACGTGACAAATAATGTACGCAGATTATTATTTTTGTCATATCTAAACAATAAGAGTGTCTTTAATCTTGTGAATTTTTAAAATCAAGAATTTTGTGAAAAATAATGTGGTAATCAAAAATTTATTATTAACCGAAGACATGGTGTTATTGCTTTTCTTTTATTGTACGTAATAGTACAGTAGCGCTCAAAAGTATTTTGACAAAGATAATAATTAGCTTAATTAAAAATAATAATGAAATACAAAAATCAATCATTTACTTTATTTAACCATATTCAATGTTTTACAGATTTTTATTAATTAACTATCATTTGCAAGAAAATAACGTGAAACCTATAAAAAAATCAGAAAAATGATAAATCAAAAGTATTTTGACATTATAATAAAAATCGTTTTAACACAAAAATTATCAAATATAGTAATGTGTCAGTCAAGATTTAGTAGCATATCCTCTGGCCTTTTATGACAGCCTCACAACGCGTGGGCATCGAGTCGACTAACTTTTGTATTCGATTTAAAGGAATTCGGTCCCACTCATTTTTAAGAGCTTCGAATAAAGCCTCCTTATTTGAATAATTTTGGCATCTTACTCTACGATCTAACTTCTTCCACAGATGCTTTATGGGGTTCAAATCCGGAATTTGACTTGGCCACTTTAGAACCTTGACTTTTCTGAGTTTCATAAAATCACTTACGTACTTGGATTTGGGTTTCGGGTCATTATCTTGCTGAAAATACCACTTAGCAGGAATGTTTTGTTTAACATTTGGTAACATATGAGTCTTTAATACATAACAGCATACATGAACCGATCTATAATCCCCTCAATTCGAACTAAGGGTCCAACTCTGCTGCGAGAAAAACAACTCCAAACCATCACATACCCGCCTCCATGTACGACATTGTGTATTTGGTATCGAACATCACATTTTTTTGTTTTTAGGACGTCGAATGTACTTTATTCCATCAGAAGACAATAAATTAAATTTTCTTTGGTCGATCTACAAAACATTAGGCCATTCTACATTTGTCCACGATTTATGGCGTTTTGCAAATGCAAGTCTAGCCTTCCTATTATTAGCAGATATCAAAGTTTTTTTTTTGCTGGTCTTCCGCCATGTAAACCATAGAGGTTTAGGCGGCGTTTGGCAGTTGCATTGTGTATGTCAGGGTCGTAATTTTCTTTCAATTAATTTTTTATTTCTACAGCCGACTTACGACAATCACTTGTAGATAGCTTTTTTATAGTACCGTCAACATTGCAGGTTGTGTTTTTTGGACGACCAATTCGAGGCTTATTTTTGATAGTATTCCGTTGATTAAAAATTTTATTCCAAGTACTAACAAGCTTCCAAGACACGTTAAAAGAACGAGCAACTTTTGCTTGCGTCCTTCCTTGCAACCTAAGTGCATTTACAGCGGCTTTTCTAAAATCACTAGAATATTCTTTGCATTTCGGCACTTAAAAATAATCACAATTAGTCACTATAAACACTATCCAACGCTATAGAGCAACTGACGCTTTCAACTCTTAAATACAAACTAATTGCCAAAATACTTTTGAGCTAAGGAGGAGTCATTTTTCTTCGGTGGTGCCGGATGTAAACAAACAAGTTGAAACTTGATGCCTTTAAATAACTGCAGTCATATTGTTCTTAATGATAGAGAATATATTTTCTTTTATATTTTTATATTAAACAAAAGAAGAGGGAATATAATGGTGTCAAATTACTTTTGAGCGCTACTCTATATTTTAAATGTTTATAAATAAAAATAGTGGAAATATGAGCAATATTAACAAAATTTTGATAAAATGAAATTTTTAATCATAAATATTGAAGCTTTTTATGCTAAGATATACTGTAATGATTTAGATATGGTGTAATACTCCTGTTCCTTAAATGTAATATATACAATAATAAAATAACAAATGTTATTTATAGCAAATAAAAATTAAATTAAAAAATATTCAAAAGGCTTTCCATTTGTTACACTAAAAATAATAAATGTATGAAAATTCACTTTCTAAACATGTCACATTAAATTGTTTGTGGGCAGAAAGTATTTTCTTTCCTTTAAACAAATACATTTTCCTTTTTTCGTAGCTGTAGGAATGGCTAAAACAAGAAATCTATTCAGATAAAGATATATGCAACGCATCTTCTTTCTTTCATGGGGATCAGTAAATATTCTCGCAGTTTCTTATGCATGCACAAATTTTATTTATTTTTACTCTTTTTCGTCTTTTGAAATTACCATCCCCTCGATACAGTGATTGTCATACGAACATATGGCATAGGAATTTGCTTTCATTTCATAAGTACCAGTAAAATACGAATTTAACCCTTATAATTTAAAAATAGCACTACTTAAAGACAAAGTCTGTTTTTCAGTAGTTGCAAGGGATTCTACTGTACTTATTTTCACCTCTCGTGTACAGCTACATTTATGACACATAGTCCCAGTCCCTTTTCAATCACTACACTGCTCAACAGTTGACTTAAAATCAACAGCCCACTCATATTGAAAAATAGTTTCAGTTGTTCAACTAATAAATAAATTACATTTAAAATCTTAATACCAACATATTATCTTAAGACGATAATAATAACTAAACAACATAATGAATTTATAAATCAGTTTTTAACTAAAAATACAAGAAATGGTCGCTTTAAATGTGGTTCAGTCAAAAAAAAAAAAAAAAAAAAAAAAAAAAAAAAAAAACATAAATAAAAGAAATTAGTGAACGTAATATGCTGACTGCAATGACACTTTTACCAAAACTACTAATTAATTCATGGGCATCTGCCACCAAACCCGAAAGATCGAAAAGATAAAATCAGCAGTAGTGTGAATATGAGCTACTCTTTGGAATGTCTTTCGGAAATTTTCACTTGTACTTCAGTAACATATTAACATGTACGCTTTTTTCATTCATTCAAAATTAACTAAAACTATTATAAAATTTTGTTGTCATTACAGCAGATGTTAAATTTTTCCTACATACTGTTAGGTAAGTTCTTTACTTTTTGATCTTATTGACATAATATCATAAATTTTACCATATATATTCTATATAAGTGTATAAACAATATATATGTTTTATTAAACATAAATGAATAACTTTTAAATAATTTGTTTGGGAACAGGGTTATATATACACACTAGGGTGGAGCGAAAAAAATTACTTTTTAAAAATCAAAAACAGGTAGGGGCCAAAAGTTGTCTTTATACTAGTACATCAACTGCGTGCAATTTTATCGCTCAAAAAAATGGCTTGAGTCTGCGCTTTTGGTCCAAAAGTCGAAATTTGTGGTAAAATTTTACATTTTTTCAAAAAAATTAAAAAATTCCTATACAGATGGTTACTATTTAAATGTGTTATTTAAACCTTTATTATTAATGAATTAACATATTTAAACGATAAAACGATATCTTTATTCTGTATAACTGGAGCAAAACTGACAACTTTAGGTAAAAAAAAAGGCGTTGCCACTCTACTGTGTCATACAACTAATTGTTGTTTAGAATACAGCTCTTACCTAGTTGCTTTCAAAACTACTCTGGAGGTACCACGTGGAGGTGGCTGCATATCATGTCCCAACAGTGCATAGCTCGACTACCCTACCATAAGAGCACAATGATTTATTTCTACATTGAATTGTGATTTTTTATCAAAGACTGGCATATAAGTTTTCTATGTATCAACCTAGTTCATGCCTTCTTTGTATCCACAGACGTTGGATGATGCTGCTGTGACACTCCTTCGCGTATATTGCTACTGCTTGTGTATGATAAAGCAAACAGTGTAATGCAGTGGAATTAATGAAATCTATTCAGCCGTCTATTATCTTCAACAAAATTGCATCCAGTTAATGCATAGTGATTGGAAGTTCTGTTACTACATATATTCTACAACACTTAGGTATTTCATCTTTAAGTATGTCGTCATTTACTCTATTTGTTGTCACTACTCTTGAATTTTTTATATACTGAGAAGCTTGCTGTTTAATGTGATGGCGATGGTCAAAGAGCATTGCAATAAGAATTTGCTCTCGATGTGCAAAGCAACCATTGTCTTAAAAATTTTTTTTTAGTATTTGTTTTATGCCGTTTTCTGTGATGTTTAGTAGCCGAGTAATTTCCCATAAGTTTTTAGATCCATTTTTTAGATGAGGATTACATTTAATCTAAACCATCCTGCGGAATAAACTTGGATTACATACTTTGTGAGTGAAACTACAGATCCTGATGGTCAATCAGTGCTTATATAAGGGCAAAATTTTTTATTCGCCTTTGTGTGCCATCTTACGTAGGACAAGTTTCTTGGGTTCCTATTCGCTAGTTCTTCTGAGCAATATCTTGATGAAATAACTTTTAAAATGTCTAACAGGTATTTCTGGTCTATGATGAGTACCCTTTTCTCAATTTCAGGAAATAATGTTTCAAAATTAGTCTATATGGCTTCAAAAATTGAAATAAGAAGGGAATGGCACATAGACAAAGATTTTCCTATTGGTCCGGTGAATTCCTGTGGGTTAGAAGCTAATTTTTGCCAGCGATCTCGTCTAATAAATTAACAACGATCTTGTCTAACTAGACTTAGAGGGGGCATAGGATCCATTGTAATGGATCATTCTAAACATGTCACACGCAGAATGGATAGCAACGAAGAACAATTCTCCGCCTTTAAATGAGCACTCACAGCCCATCAGAGTCTCTACGTTCACTCAAAAAGTACTATCCACGTTTTTCTTCAGGATGGTTTACCATCAAATGTAATCCACATTTAAAGAATAGATCTAAAAACTAATGGAAAATTACTCGGCTACTAAACAACAAACAGAACGAATAAAATAAATACTAAAAGAAAAGTTATTTAGGACAAAGGTTGCTTTGCATACGCAGAGGAAATTCAGATTTTAAGGCTCTCTGACGATCACCATCACATTAAACAGCTAGCTGCTCAGCACATAATAGTTGAAAGATGAGTTAATGAGGGCATACGCAAATCTGAAATATCGACAATCAACTTTGAAGCGGATAATTATATAAATCTAATTGATTAAAAAAATTGTTGTGGTAACAGAACCCCTTATCAATATGCATTTATGGTGTGCAATTTTGGTGAAGATAACAGACGGCTGAATAGATTTCTTGATTATCATACCCACTGCATTACATTGTTTTCCTTCTCTTACACAAGCAGTAGAAAAATACGTGAAGAAGATCACAACAGCAGCATACAAAGTCTGTGGATAGAAAGAAGAGATGCACTAGGTTGATACATAGAAAACTTATGCTAGTCTTTGATAAAAAATCACAATTCAATGTATAAATAAAACATTGTATTCAGATGGTAGCGTGGTCAAGCTAGATGTCCTGAGTAGTTTTTAAAGCAACTAGGTAAGAGCTGTATTCAAAACAACAATTCGTTGAATGACATAACAAAGTGGCAAGGCCCTTTTTTACGTTTTGCTCCAGTTATACAGGATAAAGATATCGTTTTATCGTTGAAATATGTTAACCCATTATTAATAAGGTTTAAATAACACATTTAAATAGTAACCATCTCTATAGGAATTTTTTAATTTTTATGAAAAAATATCGAATTTTACGCAAAATTTCGACATTTGGACCAAAATTGCAGACTCAAGGCATTTTTTTCAGCGTTAAAATTTCACTCAGTTGATGTACTAATATAAAGGCAACTTTTGGCACCTACCCGTTTTTGATGATAAAAAAATAATTTTTTTCGCTCCACCCTAATACACACATATATATACATATATGTATGTTTAAAATCCATCTATCTGTAACATTGTGATCAAATAATTCAAATTAAAGATCATTACAAACTGAATAAAATTACAAAACTACGTCTCATTTATTTTTAAATAGTTTTTTAGATATAGTTATTTGAAGGGTATAAATATAATGGATTATGCAATTTTTTTCATAATTTTATAGCAAAATAGATCAAAACTTTGTTCAAAAAAGTGAAATTTGTTTTTTTTTTTTAATATCAGCAGCTCAGAGTAATACAAATATGAGTTTAAAGATTAGGAGTGTCATTTTGAAAATTTCTATTGGGCGGTGAGAAGCAAGTAATTTTTCTCTTTTTTCGAAAAGGATAATTGTTCTATGCACTAGAAAACACCCATGGTTTTGCTAAAAAATAATGTTGTTTATTTGTTTCCATAAGAAACGAACATGCAAGGTAATTTGAAAAATAAAATAAATGTATAAATAAAAATATTTCCAGGGATGATACTTTGAATAAATTTTACGTCTGAAAATATTGAAAATTTTAAATATGATTTAAATATTACTAAAACCAACCAAAATCCCACTATTTTTATTTCAGATCCAGTTATAATGTAGTATTATGTACAATTTAAAATAAAAAATATATACTCATGGAAAGTTCGCCTTTGATTGATAAGTATTTTCTAATAATTTCATTATTTTTTGTAAAATATTTTTGATTTCAAAGATTATACAATATTTTAGACACATTTAAAAAAATTATAACATTACAGCAATATTTCTTTCATAACCTACATACTTTATTTACCTTGCCTAAATTATTTTAAGATGAATTTATTAGTTATTGAAATATGATTTTATAACTAAAATGATGCCTTTGAAATATGAACAATCAACAATGCAAACTCAAAACTTTGATATTTTTTTCTCGGAAACTATTTCACCAAGGAGCTGACGATCATATCTTAAAAGTAGGAACAAACACGGAGTTTCATGAAAATCTGTGATAGTGGGTTACATATTGATATTTTACTGCCTGATTTGATGTGAAATGCCCAGTTATATTTTAATTGCAATGTATTATTTATACTTTATTTTATAGCACTTCAGGAAAATCTGTATCCGGAATTGCATTTAAGAAAAAGCGAGTGACAGTATTCTGCCTTTATACTTCATATGATTCAGGATTTCTTTTCTAGAAGTCTGACCATAACTGTCGTCATGCTCAAAGTTTATAACAAAATAAAATATACAACGTGCATACAAATTAGTTGTGCAAAAAGAATGTTTTATTGAATGGAATTTACAGGGAAAAAAATGAAAGTACATATTGTTGTACGATAGAAAAATACTTCAAGTTTACCATTATCGCAAATGTTCGATGTGACTCCTTTTCATGACTCTCAAAATATCCCATCGATAAATCACTTCTTGCAAGAGATTTGAAAGCATATTTCCGTAGATCAAATTAATTTCAGAGCAGATTCTTGATTTTAGTTCAGGAATGGATGCAGGAAATGGCAGCTTGTACACTTGATCCATTACAAAATCCCACACACCGAAATCAAGCGGTGAAAGATCTTGTGATTGTGGGGGCCATTGAATGACATCTCCGCTCGCTAAGCGATAGCGTCAGTTATGACACCTAACGCCATCTACGAATAAACTTCGGCAATATTACTACTAGTCTGAGTTTCAACTAGTTAATTTCATTTAATATTTCGGAAGTTCTTAACATACGAAATTTCTCAGTTAATTTGTAGAGACCCTATTATGAAGATATGAGTGCAAAAATTTTTTCAAGGTTTCTCTGCTTTTCACTGAGAAAATATTTCTGATCAAAAGTTGTCAAAAAGCAGTTTATTTTTTAGGATTATGATTTACTAATATAGATGATTCAGTTAAAAATTGTGTGGTTTTTATATTCCCTTTAGATGGGGGACACAAATCGCAATAATCACTTGTGAACAAAAACACATAGTTAAAATAATTTGGGTAGGAATGATTTCTGGACGTTTCTAATAAAATACCGCATTATGATTATTTTCTTTAAAATAGCTAATCGCATTTCTGAAATCTCTCTTTATAATATAAAAGATATACTTTTTATAACTCTTAAATATTTAAAATGGCGTGATTAATAAGAATTTTGATTAATTTATTCATTCTTGAAGTTCTTGTGATAAGATGAACATTTTTAATATACTCTCAGCATAATCAACAAATAACAGTGTTCGTCTATGTGTCTGAAACCTTACTTTAAATTGAGTCGCTAAAACATTTGTGTGTTAATAACAATGTTCGTTTAAAAATAGAAAATAAAGCCTTTGTGCAAGAATATTAAATAGCAGAAAACCAACGTTTAAAAATGCAAAAATAATACATAAAAATCAGCAAACAGATTCTTCTTCAGTGCAAGTTAGTGATACAGAGTGCTAGAGAAAGCAAGGCTGGGCAAAATGACAAAGACTCGGCTTATATACTCGATACGGGTAGCGAATGCGCTAAAACAACCAATGAGAGAGAAGCAGATGAAACAACTGAGTGGACAAGTAGCGACATCTACCGTAGAGCGAGAGAAAAAGAAACCAAAAAAGGGGAAATTAAATTAATGCTTTCCAAATATTTGGAAAATCAGGAATACTAGATAAGTCATTGACTAAAGACTAAGATTTTTTAATGATGTGGTAAGCTTCCCAAAAATCAAGATCAATGTTAGAAGAACATTTTTGGATAATGATGGCTGAGGAAAAATTGAACCTAAGTAGAAAATACCAACAATGGTGGACAATAGAAGAACGTTTATGTTCCTGATTTTTAACATAAACTTCATGCTCTTTTAAACGAAATCTAAGAGCACGTTTAGTCTGGCCAATATAAGAAAGACCACACTGGCAAGAGATTTGGAAAATACCCGCGTTATCTAGGTGATCAGTGGTGTGTTTGAGATTTGAAAATTATATTTTATTAACAGGAGAAAGAATAACATTAAAATCAAATCTTCCTAAGATATTATCAACTTGCTGACTGAATTTAGGAAAAAGTGGCAACACAACTGAAGTATAAGAGTTGAAATTAGAATGCTTTTCAGAATGGACGGGTTTCGTCAATTTCTTATAATATAATCTATAATATTAGAGGAAGAAACACGATCAACAGCAATAGCTTTGAGCTAATTAAGTTCACCACTAAGTAACCGAAGAGTGGAACAAATATTGGTAGCCCGAAAATGAAAAGAATTGAAAGCAGCAAATTTTTGGTTAGGAGGATGAGAAGAATACCTGTGAGGAGGGAGGCTGACAGCAAATCGTTTACGAAAAACGGTAGTCTGAAAAATATTTTCACAACGAATAACAAGGACATCCAGGAAAGAAAGACAGTTATTGGTTTCAATTTCAGAGGTAAATTGAATGCAGGGATAATTGGAATTCATAATAGAGAGAATATGATTAATATTTGAATCCATTTCAGCTAGGACATAAACATAATCAACATAACGAATATAGAACGGAAAATTTAAAATTTCAAAGAGTTTGGTCTTAAAATAGTGCATATAAATATTGCATAAAATTGGACTAAGTGGATTACCCATAGACAAACCGTCAATCATACGAAAGAAATTTCCATTAGAAACAAAAGTATTTTGGAATAAGCAAGCGCCAGTGAGAAGGATAAGCTCCTCGATTTCAAAATAAGAGAAGTAGAACTCACAAAGCCTTTTCTTGAGGCCAGTTAAAGCCCTCTCAAACGCAACGTTGGTAAATAATTATTTAACATTAAAAGAAACCATCATGTGGCCCCGTGGCTTAAAATTATGAATTTTTTTAACAAAATGAAAATAATTCTTAACAGTGAAACAGCTCTCCGGTAGATGTCACTGCTTGCCCACTCAGTCGTTTCATCTGCTTCTTTCTCATTGGTTGTTTTTGGCGCATTCGCTACCCGTATCGAGTATATAAGGCGCCTGTCATTTTGCACAGCCTTGCGCTGTGCTTTGCTCTGTCTTGCACTGAAGAGGAATCTCGCTAGTAGATTTGAAAGAGCTGTTTGCTGTTTTGATATAATATTTTTGCACTTTTAAACGTTGGTTTTCCGCTATTTAACGTTCATTTAATTTAGAAAATTATGCCTTTTTGGTCTTATTTAAGGTGTTACACGGTTATTTTAATTAAAAAAAAAAAACATGGTTTTCGACGCTCGTTTCGCTAGCCATAAAAGAAAGAACCTTTTTTTAGTTTAGAATACAAAATGTATCTGTGTTACAGAGTTTCAAACAGTTAGAATTTTTTTTTTTTTTTACAATTATGTGGGATCATCGACGCATTAGCCTTCAAAATATTTTAAATTAAAAAATTATTTTCTTTCAAATTTCTATATACATGTCGCTTAATTCTAAAAGGAATGTTTTATATACTTTAGCAGAATTGCATTTTGTAATTTAGAAATTAAATTTTAAAAATTACATCATATATTTTTCAAAATATGCAGACTTTATGCAAATATATATATATATATATATATATATTGAAAGTGAAACATAAAACAAAATTATAATGGGTCGTATAGATTATAATCTATAATCTAAAAATAGATATAAACAGTAATAAATGTAATCGGTCATTATCAGTGGCGTGGCGTGAAAATTTTCGGTGGTCATCGCAATTATTTAAGTTTGTGGTGAAAAATTATTAACTCTAAAATTCAATGGTTGAATGTTCAAAAAAGAAAGTTTAAGAAATATGATGTTGAAATAAACGGATAGTATAAGTGGCTAGAAATGCCGCAACGTCTGTTTTTAAGTAGTCCAATTTAAATCCAGTGGAAAGTATAACACTCAAGTTATAGAGAGGAATTCCAGTACATGCGCCGTTCGGAAGAATTAAAAATGTTTCCTTAAAAAGGAAGAACCTTAGAAAGATAAGCCACATAAAGTGGCCCACAAGTACCATCTCGATGGATCCGTTACCGGCTGCTATTGATCATGTTTGTGATACGGTTTCATTTTTTTGCCCCTGCATCATGTGGGCTATTAAACACGGTGAAGACATTTTGAGGCGGCAATTTCTAGAAGGCTTTATTTACTTTTATGTTAGTCTCGTATATTTTGTTGATGTTGTTATTATTCATATTGTGATCTAGACATTGATTGTGTATAATACAAATTAATAAATATATACGATAAATCGGCGCATGTTGATATTTTTGGGTAGTGCAGTTTTATAAAAATTACATGATAATATTAACAGCGTAACATTTCCCCCTATCGGATATTTCTTAAACTAATTGTTTTATTACACCACTCATTTTCACATGGTCTGAAAAGTATATCCTCGTAATGTGTAGACATTTCCACATGGATTCTCACTCTACAGCGTTCCAAGCAAAGATACATTGATTTAAATTATTTCATTTAATAATGAACAAAGAACACCTTAAGTAATAGAAAAATGTATATGGGGCATTCTCACAATCTTTTGACTCTCATGTCCTTGAATAACAATTTTTATTTTAATACACTTTTGTGTTTTTTTATTTCATATACTTGGGGACATCCCATTGCATGATTGCACAACAATATTAACGAGATAAATGTGTTTTGGACGATGTTGCGGGTCCAAACACCCGGAAAACTCCTATACCGTCCCGTGTCCCTGATGCTGATTTTTAAGTTTGGAGCTGTCTGGATAAAATTGTTTCAATAAAAAAAATTCGATGTAATTTTTTTCTGAAACTTTAACTATTGTTTTATATAAATAAGTAGCTAAAAATTAGCCTGCACACACTTTTAGGGTTGGTATTATTTTTTAAACTCTGTCCCTAGGTTTTAGATTTTTTACAATCCCTTTTCTAAAATTATACAGAAAATCACTTCAGATGCAGCCACAGAATTATTTTCAAATTTTTCTCATGCAGAAGTATGCTAGAGAAATAATGTCTAAAATTCTTTGGCAGGAAATTTACTGTAGAATTTAAATCAGCATTTAAATATCAATTTCAAGCATCGTGGCTTTACTGGTAGTCTTACCGTCCCCATGGTTTATTCCTGCACTCTTCGAGGTAAATTATTATATTTTTTAAACTTAATCCAATGTAAATAACTGTTTCTAAAAACCAATGAACATTTTGTCTACCTCTTAGTCTTAACATGATCTGCCTGAAATAGGTAGTAATTTTCCTTGCTGTTACATCCTTACCATCCCTTTTTTCCCATTTCGTCCGTTTTTTCCTATACCATCCCCTTTATAGGGTTTCGTTCATCTGACGAAACCCCATTCGTCTCACTCTTTGTCTGTCTGTCCGTCACAGTGCCCGTTCTCAGAAAGTATACATGTTAGAGACTTGAAATTTTGGGTACTTATAGCTGAACACCTCACATCAAACAACAAATCATAAAATTTTGAAAAAGTTGGCAATTAACTGAATTACGAGCTAATTAACTTCTAAAATTAACCAATCCACCTTTTTAACGCAGGTTCAAACGGACCTTCTCCAAATCATCCCCTGAGGGTTGCCAGTAAAATCGGCCGATTCATGGTTACCACGGTGGAAATTAAGCCAAAAAATGAAGTGGACATTTTAAAGCGAAATCGCATATCAGAATATATTGGTCCGAGAAATTTGTAAATGGAATAGACAGACGCAGAAAAAATCTACTTTCATTTGGTATAAAGTTCACATTTCTGCGATGTGTATAAGTTAAAATATGCACTAAAAATCGATCGATAAAAATTTAATTTCCTTAATTGGAAAGACAAGGAAAAAAGATTTCAATTCGGCGGGAAAGCAGGTAGACATGACGATGCTGCGGTTTTTTATAATAGCATATTTTAATACGAAATTTTAACTTTTTAAATATTAAATTTTTTGATTAAATTTTTTAGCATCCCGATGTCAAATTTCTTGCTGATTTCATTGATACCTATTTCTATGTCCTATCTTAATTACAAGCTGGAATATTAATTATTATTTAATTAATCGGTTTAACTCGCAGAAGAATTAATGTCGGTAAACGAGTCGGTAACTCCCACATGTGTATTTTAAACAATTATTTCTAAGTGAGCCCCTAATTATGTTGGAGACATGAATTTTTGGATACTTATAGCTGAACACCTCACATCATACGACAAATCATAAAATTTTGAAAAAGTTGTACATTTAATCCTTTGGACTCCCACAAGTGTATTTTAAACAATTCTTTCTAAGTGAGTCCTTAATTATGTTGGAGGCGTGAAATTTTGCATACTTATACCTGGACATCTCACATCAAACAACAAGTGATAAAATTTTGAAAAGGTCATATATTTAACCCTCTGGGGTCCCGCATGTGTATTTTAAACAATTCTTTCTAAGTGAGCTCCTAATTAGTTTGGAGGCGTGAAATTCTGCATACTTATAGATGAACACCACACATCATACGACAAATGATAAAATTTTGAAACAGTCGTACATTTAACCTTTTGGGCTCCTGCATGTGTATTTTAAACAATTATTTCTAAGTGAGCCTCTAATTAAGTTGGAAGAGTGAAATTTTGCATTCTTATAGCTGAACACCTCACATCAAACGACAAATCATAAAATTTTGAAAATGTCATACGTTTAACCCTTAGGGCTCCCACATGTGTATTTTAAACAATTCTTTCTAAGTGAGCCCCTATTTAGGTTGGAGGAGTGAAATTTTGCATACTTATAGCTCAACATCTCAGATTACACGTCAAATAATAAATTTTGAAAAAAAATTTTGTTTAACCCTTTCAACTCCAGCTCGTGTATTTTAAGCAATTCTTTCTAACTGAGCCCCTAATTAAATTCGAGATTTTAAATTTTGCATACTTATAGCAGAACACCTGAGGCCAAGCGACGATTCATAAAATCTTGAAAAAGTCTTACATTTAACCCTTTGAGCTACCACATATGTATTTGAAGCAAGTCTTTCTAAGAGAGCCCGTAATTAAGTTGGAGACATGAAATTTCGCATAGGTATAGCTGAATACCTCAGACCACACGACAAATCATAAAATCTTCAAAAAGTCTTATATTATTTACCCCTCCGGGCTCTATCTTGTGTATTTTAAGTAATTTTTCTAACCTCCGCCCTTTTAACCAGGGAAAAATTTTTCCAACTTTCGACACCCCTTTGACCCTTCTTTCATATTATGCACCATAGCCTTACATATTTAGTTCCATTTTTTACCGCCAGGTGCGCCTACTGATCTCGGGTGCTATGGGCTCAATCACTTCGACTAATATATGTACGGATAGTATGTAAAACGGGTTTTCGTTCGGATAGATGTTTGTTTAGAATCGAGTGTGCCCCCTGGTTGCGAAATGTGGAACTAACAGATTTTTCAAAAAGATAATGTGTTTTGAAAGGAATATTAAACGAAACCCTCTGTGCGATCTGTGATCACACTTGCCCACTTGTTTTACATTACCGTCCTTTCTTTAACACCCCTTTAAGACAATGTTATACCAAAATTTTGTACTAAAAATACTACATTGTCATTAT
This sequence comes from Maratus speciosus, assembly GCA_963932465.1. Taxonomy (NCBI): domain Eukaryota; kingdom Metazoa; phylum Arthropoda; class Arachnida; order Araneae; family Salticidae; genus Maratus; species Maratus speciosus. Next base: position 374,042,566 of record OZ010787.1, read on the forward strand.
TTCTTATTTGAATGTCCTGTGGGTACTATGCAAATTCATTATAAGTAAAAATTCAGAAGAAAATAAAAAGTTTTAGTGGTAAAATGGTAAGGAAAATTAAACTCGCAAGTTTTAATTAAACCTCAGTAAAATAAATTTCTTTTCGCTTCTGACCATTTTTTTCTTTATTTTGAATCATTAATGCATTCGTCTATCAGATTAAAATGTTATTTTAGCAAATTTAATTTCGCCAGATTTTTTTCCCCAAAAGTCAAAATATTGTGAGAATGCCCCATATCAGAATTTCCTTTCGTTTTTGATAATATTCCTTTTTTTTTTTTTCTTTTGTCACACGCATACTAATAGTCCAGGCATTAGGTGCTCAAAAAGGACAAATAGGGGAAAGTTTTGGTGTAGTTTTGATATTTGGTGCCTTTATGTTTTGTGGGTCGCTGAACACGAATCTGAAGTTTTCCAAAAAAATTTATCCCGGGAAACATATTTTTTTGACAAAAAACGGAAAAAAACGGGATTTTCTTTGTTTTTTTTCCAAATAACTTCAAAATTATACATTTTACGTAAAAGTCCTCAATGCATATATTAAAGAGGATAAAATTTCCTACATTTTATGTATTAAAAGTTTTTTTCTCTGATCAATGGTTTAGCCGTGACAACGCCACAAAAATGGGAGTGAAAATAAAAAAATTCAGAGAAAACGGAATTACGCCGCTGTACGTAGATTTAACATAAAAACTGACCATTTTACACAAGCATTCACTATAAATTATACTAAAAATTATATGAATGACTACATCTTACAATGAAGTTGCTGATAATAAATAAGACGACTCATTATGAATCATTATTTAATTATAAATAAACATGTACGTTAGTAAGTACATTTATTTAAACAAGTTGAAAATTGCTCGTCAAACGTGGCAAATGAGGTGCGTTCGTGCTATAACTAGTTTTATAATTATTTTTTGCACCCCATATTGTACTGAATGTGTATTTATTTGCAATTCATAAGTGCATAGTCTGTAACATTATTAAAATGCACTTGCAATAATTTTTTCCCATTCCCCTTAATGTAACGGAAAACTGTTTTGACTGTCCCTGTAATTAAGCTATACATCCGATTTTCATGAAATTTGAAATGGCTCGACAAAATTTTGCAGCAATTATATATTTAAAATTTCAGCCCATTCGGAAAGCTGTAACATCATTAAAATGCACTTGCAATAATTTTTTCCATTGACTTTAATGTAAAGAACAACTTTTGACTGTCCCTGTAATTAAACTATACATCCGATTTTCATAAAGTTTGAAATGGCTCGACAAAATGTCGCAATAATTATATGTTTAAAATTTGAGACCATTCGGAAAGCTTTAACATCATTAAAATGCACGTGCAATAATTTTTCCCATTGGCCGTAATGTAAAGAAAAAATTTTGAATGTCCCTGTAATTTAACTATACATCCGATTTTCATAAAATTTGAAATGGCTCGACAAAATTTTACAACAATCATATATTTAAAATTTCAGACCATTCGGTTGGGTAGTTTTTGCTCTATTATATGCGGACGGACGGACAGACAGACAGACGGACGGACAGACGGACGGACTGAACGACGACTATAGGTGCTACGTATTTATATAATTACGAACGCACCTAAAAACAAAAAAATATTATTTCCGCTTTCTTTTACTTGAGGGTCCCTGCTTTTCACCTACAGCTACAGCATAGAAAATAGACGTATGGAATTAGTGGGTGTTTTTATTATTACCAACAGTATAAAATAAATGTTTTTTAAATAAAAAATATTTGATACCTTCTGGCATGACTTTTTTTTTTTGACATTTTAGTTCAAGTACCATTTTATTTTATTTTTTTTTTATTTATTTATTTTTTAATCAAAGACAGCAGAATTTAAGTTAGTCACATAAATAAACTTTTGCACCATTATGCAACGGCAACAAGATTTAAAATGTAACGAAAATGTGAATTTGGTTGAAAATATTTTGTTTATAGAGGAAAATTACAATGAAGAGCACATGAAGTTTTGTAAGAGCGAAATGTTTAAATTTATGACCAAATTTGGACAAAAATTGCCAGTCGTATGTAGATATATCGGGACAAAATCATTTAAAATATATTACTTGGCTGCAAATTCTGAGTGGTTACAAAATTGATCCAGACAAATTCTCCAAATTCAGATTTGATACAATGCAAAACATAATGTAGGCATTTTCTCATGATATCTTATGATTCCTATTCTTTACATAAGGTTCCTATTGGGTTTCCTGTAAGGTTTGTGCAGAAATAAATATGAATATGCAACAGAATATGCAACACAGCAATTTTCATTAATGTTGTCGAATGTTTGTCCCGTACCTTAAATTTTAGAAAAGAAATTTTACAATTTTTATAATAATACAAAAATTGTTTTATCATTTTAGCTTCCATACCGTTAAGAAAGTATCATTAAAATTATCAAGAAGAACGTAAAATCATGCGTCAATCAGATTGTGGAACATTTTTGAACGCATTCGGGCTACTATAATAAAACTTCATAGTTTAATAACGTGGAAAACGATGTCTAAGTAAAAATTTGTAAAACATGTAACACGTTTGAAAACACAATTTCAACCAAAATCAAAAAAATAGCTGAAAATTTTGTACTTCCCTGTATATGAACTATAGATTTATCATATAATTCACAGTATGCTAAAATTTAGAACTGTTAGTGAACGCATAGCACAGTTGAAAATTCCTCGTTAGCAATTTCCGGCAATAAGCGGATATACACAGTCGGCTCTCATTAATTCGAAATCGGATAAATCGAATCTTCGCTTAATTCGAACAAAACATGAAGCCCCGAAATTTTCAATGGCAGAATAACGTTAAAATTTTTCATTTATTCGAACTCATTTTCTCTTGACTTCTTTTAATTCGGACTAACGAGAATTCCTTTTTTTCATTTTTCCTTGCTTTTTCACGGACTTCAGATCCTTGAAATAACTTTCTATCTTTCATTTTTGTCAGAATTGTTCTGAACAAGCATACATATAAAAAAAATAATTTGCTCAGCCTTGCTTTTTCAAGCACGCTGTTCCCTTTTCCCTATCTTGCACTGAAGAAGAATCTCGCTAGTAAATTCGAAACAGCTGTTTGCTGCTTTTCATGCATTATTTGTGCATTTTAAACGTTGGTTTTTCTGCTTTTTAATACTGTTGCACAAAGGCTTTATTTGCTATTTTTATAGTATAGATATAATCCCATGCATTTGATATCCGCTTTCTTAGTGCCCTGTCTGTCCATCAATGACACATCCACCCCTTCTTCCATTGCGCTTGTTGCCAATTCCTGCTCTAGCATTTGACCCAGTGACATTCTGAGAAATCTACAAGATGGAAATCTGTTAAAGGTAGGGGAAATCTGTTTTATCACTACACTCTGTCTGCAGTGTAGAGATCGAATTTTTCAGTCAGTGGTTTTACTTACTGCTAAAGTGTTTTTTGAGAAAGTAAAAGATTTTGTTTCTTTAAAATTTCGCTCCACGAGGAAGTTATAAATCTTTAACTTTAGAAGCTAAAGTGGAAATTATTAAAACGTTAGGATGTGGCCAATCTAAGACAGAAATTTCTGCAGCATATAGAATAAAAAAGAATACGCTCCCTACTTACTTGAAAAAGAAACTATTCATCCAGAAATCATGGGAAAAGGAAAGATTTGCTAAAGGACGAAAACGTATGAGAACAGTAGCGCCCATGAGGATTTAGAGGAAGCTTTACTGCTATGGATAAAGGATGCATTGGCAAGAAATGTACCTTTGAGTGGACCTGTATTGGCATCTAAGAACTTTCACTACTCATGGATATTAAAAATTTCAATTGCAGCGAAGGATGGCTGACACGCTTTAAGCACCGAAAAAACATCGTACACAAAACTGTGTGTGGTGAAAGTGGTGCTGTAGACCTCGCTGTTTGCAATGAATTCTGCGAAAACCTACCCGATGCAATGAAAGACGTGTTTAATGACGATGAAACAGGGTTGTTTTATTAACTTCTTCCTAATACGAGTTTAATATTTAAAGGTGAAGCGTGCATAAGTGGCAAACTTAGAAAATATAGGATAACTGTGATGATAGGTGCCAATATGGATAGAAGTAAGAAGTTAAAATTGTTAGTTATTGGTAAATCAACTAAGCCACGTTGCTTCAAAGGAGTTAAAACACTGCCTGTTGGTTATGTAGCAAATTCCAAATTCTGAATGACGCGTGAAATCTGCATCAGTTGGTTAAAAGAACTGGATAAAGAATTTTCTCGCCAAAACAGAAAAAATCTATTGCTGCTAGATAATGTGCAGAGTCATTGTAAACTACCTACACTTAGCTCTATAAAAATGGAATATTTACCCCCTAATACTTATAGCACAACTGCAACCGATGGACTAAGGTATAATCTAAAATTTAAAAACTCATTATCGTAAAAGGAACATTCTAGAACAAATTTTATTTTCGATTGATTTCAAAGAAAGCTACGAGATAACATTATTCACGGTCATCGACGATTTATATGCGGCGTGGAACCGCCGGACAACCTGAAACAATAGAAAAATGCTTTCGACATGCCGGATTTATCCATCCATCTAAAAAGAGTGGTTGTAATGCAAATGACGAAAACGATAGACCTTTCAAAGAAATAGAATTTTCAAACTTTTCTGAAAAGTTCCAGTGTGGTATTACGTTCGCAGAGTATGTAGTGGCTGAGAATAGTTTAGAAATATCTGGACCCTTAACTTCGGAAGAAATTGTTGAAACAATTCACGAAAAATGCAATGAGAAGATGGAATTAGATTCTGGCGATTCTGCTACTATGTCCCAAGTGCCTTCCTTACACACAGAAAAGTCACTTGCACAATCAATTGAGTGTTTGAGTACATTTATCCTGATGCAGCCGTCATCGGAGAAAGAACTTACTGCTTGTTACAAGTAGAAAAACTGGCTAAAAAGTCAAAAATGAATAGGACTAAGCAAACAACAATTGATAATTTTTTTCATAGTGGTGATAGATAGCGTAAATAATTTTTTAAATGTTCATCTAATTTCAGGTAAGAAAATTATAGTACAATTAATAAAATTTTTAAAATGTGGTTGTTGTATACTGTATTATTAATTTTATGTTTTATGTATATTATTTTAATATTATTAATTAGTTTATGTATTTATATCTTTTAATTTAATATTAAGTCATATTCTAACGATAACAGCCAAAATAAATTTAAAAAATACTAACATTAATTCCTTTGTAATAGTGCCCCTTTAAACATGTTTTCCTCTCATACTTTCCATAATTCGAACTCTGGATAATTCGAACATTTCTTGTGGTCCCGACAAGTTCGAATTAAAGAGAGCCGACTGTATATATATATGTCTTGTGCAGCCCTATATATGATTTATAGAATTTATACACGCTAAATAGTATGCAATTTTTAAAATTTAAAAAAGTGTTCCACAACTGAAAACGCACTTCCATCAATTATTGTTCACACAGAGAAAAATTTAATTGATTTATTTTGTGTGCCCCCGTATATGAAAGATCAATGGCACATCATATTCAATAGCAAGCATCTTATAGAGCACCTCGGAGATATATATCAATTTAAATACTTTTGAAAAAGTGTAACATGAAAAAAATACACCACAAACAATTTTTCTCCATAGACCGTAATGTGACATAATTCTTTTTAGTGTCCCTGTAAATGATCGATAAATACTACCCATACCATATTCTATAAGAAATCATCTTGTAGTGCACTTTACAGATATGTATATAAATTTCAAAGTGTTTGAAATTATGAAACATTATTAAAAACCACCATAAACGATTTTTCCCCCATAGGCCGTAACATAATGAAATACTTTTGAATGTCCCTGTAGCGAAATTATGACTGTTACACGCAACATTTTACAATACTTAACATTCAATAGTGAATATCAATAACATTTTTCAATTTCATGGCGATACGACTATTTTGACGCCAAAAATAATTTTGGCCAGCTAGAATCGGTAAATCACCTACCGTGCACTGCCGTAATTCCCGTTTTTTCAGAATTTTTTTATTTTCACACCCATTTTTGTGGCGTTGTCACGGCTAAACCATTCATCAGAGAAAAAAACTTTAAGTACGTAAAATATAGGAAATTTTATCCTCTTTAATTTATGCATTGAGGACTTTTGCGTAAAATGCATAATTTTGAAGTTATTTTGAAAAAACAAAGAAAATCCCGTTTTTTTCCAGTTTTTGGCCAGAAAAACGTGTTTCCCGGGATAAATTTTGTTGGCAAACTTCAGATTCGTGTTTAGCGACCCAAAAAACATAAAGGCACCAAATATGAAAACTACACCAAAACTTTCCCCTATTTTCTACCAAATGACTGGACTATAAAGCATTTACACTATTTCGTTCATTATTAAATTGAAAATCTCTCTAAAAGTACAATTAAACCTGCTATATGGGGGAATAGTTAACCTCCAGGATCTTTTATTTTATGAATGTTTATCTGTATCTTTATCCACCAAGATTGGAAAAAGCACTACTGATTCACTTAGCAGACCATTAGTGTAATTTACGACTCTGGAAAGTCAAGGTGGCCTGCCATATCTCTTACAAGGAGAGGGTCCGAAGTTGGTCCCATCAAATGCGAGGAACATTTTGGTTTCAATAGAATATAGTTAGTATATAAATATATGACCGCCATAAAGCACAACCCCCAGGGGGTCTTGAGAAAATAAGTCTCAAAATTTAATCTTCAGTTTATAATCGGATAAATTTCCGGCTTTGCAAGCGCTCCGTGGTGTGGTCGGCAGCATGCTGGATTTGAGTTTTTTCTACACGGGGTCAAACTCGTCTCGGACTTGTTTTTCGGAACGACATTTTTTATCAATAATTTTCGAACCGCGATTTAAGAAATATGTATGATAATTGAAATTTACAAAAATATGTATTAAATGTATGCTTGTGTTTATAAGTGCTTTTTTAACTACGATATTTTGCATGTTTAAATATATAATGGAAAAAAAAACGCATATTTATATGTCTATATACCAGTAATTTTTTGTTGTTATTTAAAATTATTTAAAGTTATTTCAATAAATAATCTACTATTTTTCACCGAGAAATAAATTAAAACACGTGATATAAATGCGGAATAATTATATTACTTTAATTTTGTTTCTATATGAAAGTATTTCGAATATTTCATGATTTTTTAATACCCTTTTTTAAATTCTTAATACGACTTTTTTTATTTCAGATTTTTGGTTTTGTAATTATTAACTACGTAATAACTATTTTCAGCAATTCAATATCTTTTTAGAACTTATTTTTAAGAACAAAGAGAGTTATTCTAACTATAATTATAAGAATCCAAGATTTAAAAAATTCAAAAGTTAAATCAACTTTTTGGTAAAAACGAAAAATTTATTTCACTGTGAAAAGTAGTAGCTTATTTATGTACATAGCAGTAAATAAATTTTAAAATTAGCTTAATTTTATGGTCTATAAAAGTTCCTATTGGCTTTTTTTTTTAGTTTGTTATTATTATTATTTATTTATTCTATCTTTACTTTTCATTAAATATAGTATAAACATGCAAAGATTCGCACTTAAAATTGTATTTATATAATTAAATTTCATTATATAAAAATATTAAGCAAGAAAAAAAAAAAAAAAAAAAAAAAAAAAAAATCCGAAAGAAATTACTACGTAGACTCTTATTCTAATTAAAATTCAAGAATACCAGACTTAAAATCATACGAAATATAGAAAAGCATATTTTTTAAACCATGAAATAGTTGAACTATTTAATGAGGAAACAAAATGAAAATAATACATTTATTAAGTTATTTTAATTTATTTCTCTGTTAAAAATTGTAGATATTCATTGAAATAACTGTAAATAATTTTAAATAACAACAAAAAATTTATGTTCTATAGACATATAAATATGCGGTTTTTTTTTTCATTATATATTTAAACATGCAAAATTTCTTAGTTAAAAAAGCATTTATATGCTACAGAATATACATTTAATTAATATTTTTCGTAAATTTCAATTATTATATATATTTTTTAAATTGTGGTTCGAAAATTGTTGTTAAAAAATTTCGTTCCGATAAACAAGTCCGAGCCGGGTTTGATCTCGGGTAGAAAAAACTCAAATCCAGCATGCTGCAGACTACTCCACGGAGCGCTTGACAAAGACCGAAATTTATCCGATTATAAACTGTAGCTTAAACCCTGAGATATATTTTCTCAAGACCCCCTAGGGGTTGCGCTTTATGACGGTCATATATTTATATACTAACTATACTCTATCGAAACACAAATGTTCATCGCATACGAAGAGACCAACTTCGGACCCTCTCTTTGTTAATGTTCGCGCTTTTTACCGCTCTGTTAGCGATTTTGCCGGCTTACATGAACAGTCCTATGAAGGTACCTTCCATTACAAGATTTCTGTCGTCTTGTATCAAGAAAAAAATCATGTGATGTTTAAAGTTCCACTTGCCTCTCCAGTCTTCACTTATAAAGTTTTGCTATCCACATAACTATATATATAATTTATATTTCTTAAAAAAAACTTGAATAAATGTAAAAAAAAAAAAAAAAAAAAACTAGTCATTTGTTTCCAGCACTTTGAGCCTAGATATTGAATTTAATTTTATAATAGAATATACATTCGAAATTTTATATAAATTAAAGTATGTATACTTTATTAAAGCGTCTATGCCATTCAGAATACAAGTTTATTACTTTCATTTTATTTTCGTGTAAAAACTTCTTGTTGTGTAATTTAAATTTCATATATCTCTAAATGAAATTAATTTAATTACAAAGTTGAAAAGAAAGACAGTATTCAGATAATTATAAGTAATAAATGTAATAAAAATTTTTTAAAACTTTTATAAAGCTTTGAAAACTACATTCCTTATTTCAATTCCATGAAAAGTAAAAAAAAAATAATAATAATTAGTTCAAAAGCCATTTCCATTATCCAATGTTATTTCAATTATTGCATTAATATTTATCAGGAATTAAGAAACTAATTCATTTCATTCATGCATAAATATAACTTGTTCATGCGAAATAAAAGCAACATTTCATGGGACAAGTTAATTAACCCAATGAAAACTTTTCAATAGTATTTTCAACAAATTGTATTCAGTTGCAATTATTTTAAATTTGAGTTAATGTACACGGAGACGATTTCATTATAAATTGAAAGACAAGGTCCACTAAACAATGTCATAAATAACGGGATCCAAATAATTAGAAAGTAAGTATTGTAAGTATTGTGAGATGCTTCTAGGAAACAATAATAATAATTAAAATTTGATCTAAGGGTTTTTGTTTTTAGTCGTCCATTTATTGATACATAAAAGGAATACGTGTTTGTCAGATTTATAACGAAAAGTATTTATCATTTGATCTTTTAATGGCGATTCAGTGTAACGTAAATAATTCAATAATACTTGACATTTTCATCGGCTAACATGAAAATAATAAAAGAACGTTTCGAGTAATTGTTAGAATTACTCACCGTTATAAATGTGTTCCTACATCACAGTTATACTTTATAAGCGCATCTCAATATGGTGAATGAGAAAATAGGGTTTTTTTCTTAATGTTACATTTAGCCAGACATTTTTTTAAATTCTAACGATGATATTTTATTAAACAGTGTGATACAACTGAGGCCTACGCGGCACCATTAATTTTTACAGAATTTTGTGCCTTATTTAATCGCAGGTCGCGTGGAACCACTATTATTCTACAGATTTTTTGCACCTTTTTTAATAGTACGGTTTGCAGTTAGGCCATTTAGAATTATAAAGTAACAGTTATAAAAATTTTAAATTTTAATGAAAATTCTAACGTTTATGTTCATGACGAGATTTTTCATGAAGTATTTCACTGGAGCGTCACAAATAAATTAAGCCAAAATCCAATTATCGAAATTTTAGCAAATATGTTTTTCTAGTCCTGAGAGAAAGATGTTTTTAAACAAAATATAAATTCTGAGAAATTTAACTTGAAAGCTTTTTATTGTACATTTTATCGATTTATTTTCTTCTCAGTAGCATACGATTGATATGTTAAGGGGTGTAAAATCTCCTCAAAAAATAACATTTAATTATTAATATTAAAGTTAGTTAATGTAATTTAATATTGAATATTTAAAGGTACTGTAAAGTCTTCAAGTAATTAATGATTAATTTGACAGAACTATGTCCGAATTTAGACTTTACAACGGACTACAATTTTCCACGAGGAGAGAACAATGTGTCTTGCATGGACAAAGAGCTGGCATCGCAAAATATCTTTTTTTATACCTTTTGACACTAAAATTTCGTTACGGTACATCCTTTATAGATGACTTTCTCTCCTGGTTGACCCTATCTGAACAAAGTTCCAGCCGCGCAGGAGACGTCCGGTGGCATCACCAACAAATAATTCCAATCAACACTAAGGCACCTCTTAGCGATTGAAAGTGCCGTAAGAGTGGACGCGCCCCAGCACCTTTTTTCTCCAAAAAGAGAGAATGCAGAGGAAAGACAAGAGGAGGAGAGAAGAGTTTTAGAGTTGTAGAAGTGTGGTGGATTTTGCAGACAGAGTCAAGCTGGCAATGTCCATTCCTGGAGGAAACATCCCGTCTCTTGAATAAGTTGAACTCCGTAATTTCACTGAACATAGTGGTGTAATTGGACCTTTGGATTGAAATCGACATCGAACCATGTTTTCGATATTCTTGTATATTTACGCTGAGATCATTTAACCTAGAAATAAAATTAGCTTAGTTTATAAGTTTGAATAATTTCTTGTCCAAGAGCTTCCAATCATTAATAAGGACTTGAAATTACTACAATACATTCTCATACCTTCTGTAGTAAAGCGAATTTCAGTATATTACTTTATTTATGAATACTTCATATAGTTACTATACTTAAGTACTCTATAACGAAAATATTTATAACTTGATATTTTAATGACGATTCAGTGTAACGTAAATATTTCAATAATACTTGACATTTTCATGGGCTCAGGTGCAAATAGAAAAGAAAGTTTCGAGTAATTATTAGAATTACTCACCGTTATAAATGATTTCACACATTACAGTCATACTTTATCAACGCATATCAATGTGCTGAATGAGGAAATAGCGGTTTTTTTTCTTAATGTTACATTTACACAGCTACCAACATTTACGCTTTCTTCCTACCACTAAAATTTTATAGTAAATATTGTCTTATTTAATCCTCGAAATCTCACGACTGAACAAAGCGAAAATCTCTATTAAATTTTAGCGGTAGCAAAAAAGCGTAAAAGTTGGCAGCTATGCATTTACGCAGAATTTTTTTATTGTAACGATCATGTTACTGAACAGTGTGGTACAACTGAGCCCAACACGAAACCGTTATTTTTGTACAGAATTTCGTGTCGTATTTAATCGTAGATGGCATGGAACCACTATTATTTTACAGAATATTTTAACCTTATTTAGTAGTACGGTTTAGAGTTAAACCATTTTGGATTAAAGAGTAACAGTTATAAAAATTTTAAATTTTTATTAAAATTCTAACTTTTGTGTTGGTGACGAGATTTTTCATGAAGTATTTCAAACCATCGTGACAAATAAATTAATTGAAATTACCAATTATCAAAATTTCAGGGAATGTATTTCTTAAGACCTGAGGGAAAGAAGATCTTACGAAACAAAATATAAATTTTGAAAAATACTACTTGAAAGCTTTATATAATATGTTTTATCGATTAATTTTCTTCTTAGTAGCATACGATTGATACGTTAATGGGTGTAAAATCTTTTAAAAAATAACATTTAATTATTAATATTAAAGATAGCTAATGTTATTTAGAATATTAAATATTTAAAGGTACTTTCTCATACTTGCTATGCTGAAAAGAATTTCAGTATTTTAGTTTATTTATGAATACTTCCTATAGTTACTATACTTGTGCACTCTATAATATTTTAAAAACATTAAACAATAAAATATAGTTTCATACCTTCTAGACTAAAGAGAATCCGAGTATTTTAGCTTTACTTAGCTTTAGTCCATGATAGGTTACCTCATAATATGTTTGTCGACCAAATAAATTTGAGAAAAATGTGTCATAATATCTTCCACACCGGTCTTCATCTGTGTTTTCATTTTAAAAATTAAATCATCAATCTTTACGGATTAAAATAAAATATCAATGGAGATTTTTTTAATGAAATTCCAAAGACTTTATGAGTGGAGGAAAAAATAAACATATAGTTTTAAAACTTCTTTTGAAATAAAAATCCATAAATGGACTACTTTTGTGATTTTTACATGGATATATCCCATTACTGATCATATTGAAAGCAGTTTCATAAAGTGTTGTAGTAATCATGTGTTAATATATTTTTCTATTTTTAAAAAGAATGTTAAAACTATCAATCTTTATGGGTTAAATTAAGTATCAACATAGATTTTATCAGCGAAAATACAAAGATGTTATGAGTACAGGGAAAGCTAAAAATAAAGATCTAAATATCATTTAATACTCGATTACAATCATAAAAAATATTACGTTATTATTGGCAATGAATCAATAAGATCACATGACGTAATTTCCATTTTATACATTTTATACAGCACTGTTTCGAGGAAAGGTCATAATTAACAAGATATGAATGTTCTTTTACCTTTAATCACAAAAACAAAAAATAAAATATGCCAAATGATAATAATTGTATTTAGCACTGGATTGTTCAGGTAAAATGATAGTAGTCGAGTGTTAAAACGAATGCTAAATACCATACGATTGTTGGTGAGTGATACTATAGAAACTTAAATTTTAAAACTGTATTTTACTCACGAATTTTTTGTACTCCTTCGCTGATCTCTTCAATACATAACACAGGGTAAGAGAAAGCGTAAAAGAAAGTATCTAATTTTAACTTGAGTTTTGGTTGCTTTATTAGAAATATAAAAAAAAAACCTGTTTTAAGATTGTAGTTGTGCAAATGCCCATCACGAATGTTACTAGCGTAAAAAAATAAATTAATGTGAAAAGTTTTACCAATACACAGATTCGACAATGGTGGAAGCTCATCCTGAAGATTTGAGAGAAATTCGTTCGTGGGAAGTTCGCTTAAAATAAGTTGAAAATTTAGATGAAGACACAGATATTCCTATAGCGAAACATGAAGCAAAATAAGTTAAATAAAGATAACAGAAAAAATGCTATTCTAACAGTAATTGGTGATAAAGTGTAACGCATCTGAATTATTTTTGTTGCTCGGTAAAGGAAATATAAATGTCACTCAACATATTTTAAAGAAAATAAGTTAAAACTGGTGTGAAGGACTAAGAACAAACAATGTTCTTGAAACACCATCAAAAATTTGTAAATGCGCTAGGCCTTTCGAAAGATCTGAGTCTTTCTTCGTCAGGCGCAAAAAAGACGTCCTTCTACTATGAAAGCAGAGGCAAGACTGAAATGAGAGACAAGGGAAAGGAAACAAGCTGAAGAAACAGCCAATAGGAAGTTAGAAAACAACAGCCAATAGGAAAGTAAAAGACAACAGCCTATCACAGAAGAGAACAATCGAAACAAAAGAACACAAAGTAGGAGGGGGAAAAATACATATAATCCAATATGGGAACACATGAAATTAAAAATGAATAAATAAATGAATAATATATATTTAAAAAAACAAAAAAAACAGACTAATAATAATACAAAAACAAATTAAATGGTAGTACTGAAAAGGTTTTTCCAAGCTGCAGAGAGCATTGTGGAATCAGATTTATCATTAACAATAACATCACGATTAAGATAAATAGCTAAATTTTCAAGAAAGTCCAATTCAGAGATACTATTGGCATTAGAGATAATTTTAGCATTTTGAAAATTAAAACTATGGCCGGAATCCCAAGAGTGCTTGGCAATACAAGATTTAGAAAATTCTTGATTGACTACATAACGCGAGTGTTCTTTTAAGCGGATTTCGAGATTCCTTTTAGTTTGACCAATATAAGATAAATCACAACCATTACAAGGAACTTTATAAATTCCCATTTACGAAGATCAGGAACAGGAGATTTAGTGGAGGGGAATTTGAATTTATTGACAGGTTTCAAGATAATGTTAAAATTGAAACGCCGTAAAACTTTAGCTAACTTGAAACATAAAGGAGGATAAAAGGGGAGGACAACCAAATTATCAGGTTTGCTTTTGACAGATTTGGAAAGAGTAGAACTATTAGATGGTCTATTGAATTTCTTCACAGCATTATTGATAACAGAAGGATTAAAACCTCTTTTGACAGCAACGGTTTTTAAGTAATTAAGCTCTTCCTTAAGGGATACAGAATCGGAACAAATTTTGAGAGCACGATTTACATACGTGTAAAAACACCGATTTTTGGTAGACAGGATAATTTGAGAGAGCATGAGGTGGGTTAGAAACAGAAAAAAGGTTTTCTATAAACACAAGTTTTGAAAGAAGAATCGCATTTGGTAACTAAAACATCAAGGAAAGGAAGTTTATTACAATTTTCTAATTCAAAAGTAAACTGAATATGTGGGTCGATAGAATTGACAGTATGAAGAATGGTAGATATATCAAAAGGATTATCAACTAAAACAAAAGTATCGTCAACATAACGCATCCAACATTTAAAATTAACCAGATTTAATAATTTTTCCTCAAAATAATGCATATAAATATCACAAAGAATTGGAGATAAAGGATTACCCATACTTAAGCCATCTGATTGTTTGAAAAATTTATTATCAAATTCAAAAGTAGTTTGAGTGATGCAAATTTTGGTTAAATTAACAAAATCTTGGACTTCAATATCAGAGAAATGAAATTCACGTAACCTTTTTTCCAAGCAAGAAAGAGCACCTTCAATTGGAACATTCGTAAATAAAGATTTGACATCAAGAGAAAGCATAGAACAATTGGATGGGTTAATATTTTTTAATTTACTAACAAAATCATAAGAATTTTTTATCGTATGAGTATTAGAAATGCATAACGGAGAAAAAATGGATGTTAAAAATTTGGCAAGAGGATAAGTAACAGTACCAATATTAGAGACGATAGGTCTTAAGGGGACATTGGTTTTATGAACTTTAGGCAAAGCATAAAAACGAGCACAAATGGCTGAAGAAGGAATAACACTATATTTAGTATTGTCATTTAAAATAACAGAATTCTTAACAGCTTTTTTGAGTTTTTAACTGAATTTTTTCTGTGAGGAACTCTGAAATAACTGTAAATGTATGTACTATACACAGTTGAAAAAGAAACATTGTGTAGATGACTGTAGTAATCTACTAAAATTACATTACACTGTAAAAAAATCCTTCAATATACACAAACTTTTCCGTAAAATTTTACGGAATAGTTTCATCTTTCTAAGAAAACAGTACAATTTCCGTAATTGACATTATGAGATTATAAATCCGTGTAAATACAGTAAGTCTTCCGTAAATTTTACGGAATGTTTCTGTATCGCTTTCAAAACAGTACAATTTCCGTAAATGATGTTCAGAAATTACTGACATGTTTGAAAAGTGAAGGAATTAATTGTTGTATGCAAGGACGGATCCAGTCCTTAATTTATAGGGAGGGGGGGGATGCCTCTTTTTTGGGGAGGGGGGTTTACACCATTTCATGATCAATTTTTTTATTGAAGGCTACTCCCAAATTAAAACTGACGATTTTTCTGATACTTTCGTGAATACATTTTCATTCATAAATACAAAAAATTTTCATTAGTATTCGTAAATATATATATATATTTCATTCAGATACCAAGAAATCGAAGCATTTCCCTTTTTCTTGTAAATGCGAAGAATGATTCAGAAATGTTGTCAAGTTAGCATTTTAAGCCAATTTTTAGGACTTGAGAGCCACAGAAATGTCGTCATGAGTGAGAAATTAGCATTCGCGTCCCTAAATTTTGTTTAAAATGCCAAATTTTATGGATTTTTTGGAAAGATCCTTTGCTTTTATTGAAAAATAGAAAACTCTTTTTAATCATATAGTTTCAGAATAAGTGCACTTGCAAATTTCTTGTGATTAAAAATATTTTCACGGATGTATCAGAAATTATCTAATTTTGATTTGAGTAGAGCTTTAAACAACCAGAGAGATTCAGATTTTTGAACGGGGATTGGGGTGGTGGTCATGACCCTTGGATCCGCCACTGGTTGTATGTACTCGTCTTACAGTGATATTATTTTAAATGAAACTCCAATATCGGCTACATGTGGCTCTGTATTGAAAATATATCCAATCTGTCGGTTTTACGTGGGTTTTCAAGTAAAACCGCTAAAAGTTTTGGCGCCATCTATGCATGTACATTTAAACTATGTAGTATTTTAACACTGTAGTATTTTTCTTTCTTTCTTTCTTTTTAAATAAAATTTTTTTAATTTTTTACAATATTTAAAAAAAATAATCTGATGTTTAAATGAATTTTATTAATTCTTTTTAAGTTTCAGAAGGAAAGGTTCAGAAATTGAGAAGGAAATGTTACAGTTTATTTTTCATAATGATTTTAAAATAATACTTATTATTATTTTAAAAAAATGAAAAACTCTAATTTTAATTTTAATATTTTTTAATCTATTCACTTTAACGGATTCGCACATAAAACTTAAAACATATCTGAAATATAATAACGAAATTATAGATGTATATACAATTGAATATATAAAAATAATAGTACAATAAAATTTTTAAAGTCTTTCAAAAAAGAAGCAATTATTACTTATAATAAATTTTTTCATTCACGCAATATTTTTAAGACTAATTTTTTTCTTTTTATACAGCATGAAATTAAAAAGCTAAATTTTCAAAATTATATTCAGTAATTGTAAATAACAGTAAATATTCAGAATTGTACACTCAATTGGAAAATATCTCCAACGAAAATACGTTCCTTGTTTAACATCGTGCCTTTACTTCATAAAAAGCATCTGAAATAAGTAACGATATTTGGAAACGTAACTTGAGTCCCCAATGGCATGGTGGTTAAGCGCTAATCTAGTAGAGGCCGTTTCCCCAGTTCGATTCCACCCTAGGTAAGTGTCGTTTCATTACTGTTATTTGAATAAATTAGAGATACGCTACCTTGATAAACGTATCCGTTGAAATTGATAAAGGTGTAAGTTTCTCAAAAAGTTATATGATTTTTTTTTTTTTTTTTTTTTGCCTTTGAAACAAAAAAATTTAAATACGGATATATGAAAAAACAAAAAAAAAACGGAAAAATTTTGTGAAAAAACGTAAAATTTTCTGGAATTTATGGAAAAAAATTTCCGTTAAAAAACGGAAATAGTACTGTCGTCTGGATTGCCAGTACTATTTCCCTTTTTCAATGGAATTTTTTTTACAGTGTAGCGTCAGCGGTCTACATAACCCACAATTAAGATTTTTAGAAAAGCTTTTCATAAAATCATTACTTAATTCGTATCTTTTCATAAAATACTTACATAAATAAGTTTCATAAAATTCTTTGAGTGAACCTTTACACAAATTTCTTTCATACACTCTTTACATTTGGATTTGACATAAGGATTATACATATATATATATAGGGTAGAGTTAGATTTGAAGAATCATTCAAACAGTAATCAGTATTGATGCAGAGAATTACAGAAGACTGAAATAATCTCTCTTCAGCTACATTTAAGGCATTGAGCAATGATTTTGTGAAGCTTCTCTGTTAATTTCATGAAACAGAAAGCAGACAGTTAAATATATTTTGTGTAAAATTATGTTACTTTGAAAATGTTCACTATTTCATAATATTAAAGTTAATATGTTAATTATCGTATATTCCGGCTTATTACGCACACCATTGGTGCAAGAAAATTATCGAAACTTACAGTGGTACTTTATAAGCCGTTTGTAAAAGTTACAGATTAAAAATTAAGAAAATAAAAGGTGAGCGTAAGCATTGAGTTTTCTGTATTGATTAGCGTACTATGTTTTTACACAAAACAATGTTCGCTACTAGATTATATGAAAACTACTACTTATCATACTTTTTAATATTTTTTATATTATTTTTCGCTACATATCTCATGAAGGCTTTTTACACTAGAATTCATCAAATGTCGGACTATATGATAATCATGAATTTGTTAAGAAACATCATACAATAACAATTTCTTACTATATATATTTCTTGTCTTGTAGACATTTTACCAATGCTGTGCCACAACACTTAAATTACACCTAAGCTCTACTTAGAAATATCAAAATTAAAACTGACAGGCTTTCAGGAAACGCTTGGCTTAAAGTATTTTAACCAGATGATGTCACTTGAGTGAAATTTTTATCTTTTTACGAATTTCCATCACATTTTCGAGGTAAAGCCGTGTAGAAAGGCATTTTTGGTGAACCCTGTATAAATACATACACAATGGCAAACCATACTCGTGTTCCCGGGCACGTTCTTCCGTAGTCGGTGGCCCACCTCGAAGATGTTCGATGCATTACGGTGTTTTTTGTGGCAATTGCGCAATCCCACCTTTCCAGACTGCCTGCAAGAAATATTTGCCAATAATGAGCAAGTTTGGAGCAGCTTCGATCCGACCGCATGTATAAAACGTACTAGTATACTTTGTATTCCACCCGCTTTGATGTATTTTACTTAACGGATACGTCTTATGAAAATCCACGGTGGAAAAAAGTTCCGCAGACGGTATTCCCCAACACATTCTACCGTAGTCGGGGTATTGCCTCGAACAGGGTTCTTCCGTGGCAGCCATACATGCATTATAAAAAATAGTGACGCATTCTTAATAGGGAAGACTAGGGAGGGTTGACCCACTTTTTACAAAATGATTTTTTATTTTTTAAATATTGAACGTATAATAAAATTTTATATATCATTTTATTCGTTATAGAATCCGTTATCAAAATAAAATTGCTACACAAGTGTAATATATAAGAAATTTGAAAAATGATTGATTTTAATCATGAGAAAATAATGGGTCAAAGCTCCCCACATTCGGGAGGCTTGACCCACTATAAGGGAGGCTGACCCACTTTGTTTTATATTGAAATATTTGTGAAGAGAAATAAAATCAGATTGAAAAAAGGTAAAATAACTTTATGCTACATGATTTAATTATTATAAAAAATGTATTTTTGAAAATATGAAGCTTCAACAAACCAGTTTAGGCGATATCGCATGTCAGATTCGGGGAAATTTTGTTTTATGCAGGATTTTGTCTGAGCAGGTATAATTGTGCAACAGGGAAAATGAAATTTTAATATTTAAGACATTATTCAGTTGGAGACAGGTTCCGTTTTCGTAGGGTTTCTTATATTATTCAGTCCGGTAGAAGAACTGTCGCGCTTTTTATTTGTCTCCTTGCCCTACTTTCTGTGACATGCGATCTGACAACTCTAGTTGTCACATAGTTTGCCTTCATCTGACTCTATACATTGGGTTGAAATTTGTCTACATACTTTCCAATAGTTTTTCGATTCTTGCTATGGTCTTTTGCAGCCGCATGAGTACTTAACTTATCATTAAGATATTTTAACCCTTTCAGAGGCAAAGTATTTTCGGTAATAAAATGTTGAAGTAAACGACTGGCACCGGAATATAAGAACCAGTTTATTTGGAAATTCGAAACAGGCTATATTTCACATACATATTAAATTGAAAATATTTTAGAAAAATTCTGATTCCATTGTGGAATTTGGGAATTAAAATAATGTGGTTTCATAAACATGCCACTGCCCCTGGAACGGTTAAGACTGCTGCTTTCGTACTTTCTAGTATTTTCCACTGTTTCTATTTAACATTTGTAAATAATATTTAAATGGAAAAAAAGTTCCTATCAACTTTCCCATTTATATTTCATTATTATTTTTTCGTGCGTACAAATAGCAATTTTTTAGATCCTTCTTTAATCAGTTTTAAACGTTTTCTTTTCTATCACCACATTTTATTGTACCTTTGCTGAATAAATTTACATTCATCTTCATATATAACCATTAATATTTCATTATGCACCGTATATAATAAAAAGATTTCTAAAACCTCTTAATTAACACATAGCCGACGGGCAATTTTTATGAAATCTGAATTTTATAGCAGTAGAAGCTCCTCCATGTTCTAAAAGGCTTTTGTAAATTGGTGTTCTAGATAGGTTTCCCAAGTTTATGCATCGGTAAATATCTTTCATTGAACGATCTCAATAAAAAATATCTTACAGTCTAAAAAAATGTAATACAACATTCTACAAATTCATTTTCTGTAAGATAAAAAGCCACGCCCTTAGTCAATGATGTTTTTTGAATGAAAACGAGAATTCTCGTTTCCCGCCGTGAATATGTTAAAGAAGCCTTGAACATGTGGTCAACCCTCCCTCACATTGACTGGGTCAAGCCTCCCCAAATAGCCTTTTTCTAGAGAATAGCACATTGTTATGTTACGCTTAACTTACTGTATATTCTTTATGCCTGGAATGAAAGCTCGATATTTCTGCATTACTTAAAACCTACTTACTTAAATTCCTGTGATATATTTTATTTGAAAAAAGCTTACAAAATATTTCTAAAAAACACAACTTTTAGGTTGTAAACGCCTCACAATTGATTTTTTCCACACCTATCTCGATTGTCTGTAGGAAACAGAGACTGTTGTTTGGGCATTCCGTTAGCTTTGGTTGACACCTATTGATAAAACTCTGAAATTCTTTTAAATATGAAAACTGAGGGGTGGGTCAAGCCTCCCGTATGGTCAACCCTCCCTACTCTCCACTACATTACTGTATATATAAAAAATGAATATTTTGAATATTTATATAACCTTGAATATTTTGAAAAAAATATATTTACAAAAATCCTGACCTGAAATTATTTTAAAAATGAAAATTATTTTAGGATTCCATATTCCTACCTCCTAGAAAATGAAAATACTTCCGAAGATCCAGTAATGAAAATACTTTCCATGGCCAAATTTATTTTAAATTACAATTTTGTTATATGTGTTTCCAATAAACTGTTGAACAAATGTGAGGTGCCTGCATTTAACTTAGATGAAGTCAAACATTTATCATATTGTGGTGATCTATTGCACGTTCCAATGCTGTCAGATGAAGTGATATTGTTGTAAATCATATGACTCTCATGTAGCCTATATGATCCCTAGCGTAATTTAGAATACATCAGATTGTAAAAGAACACAGAAAGAATTTTCACTCTATGAATAGTTTTCCACATTATTATTTTTCGGATGGTATGTGAAATATTAGAAGTAAACATAGTGACATGTTCCTATTACTCTAAAAAGACTTTACATTCACTACAAACTGGAATCATGTTAAAATCATAAAAATACAAATTCTCTTTTGAAAATTGCGATGAAAGGATATCAAATCAAAGGATTTTTTGATAAAGATTACTTCTCAGAACATTTTTCAGAATGAACATAAAGTGTGATTTTCTATTTATGTAAAACAAACTGTATAAAGAATAAAAATAAAAGGAAATGTAAAACAAGGGGAAATTAATTCTTTTTGTGGGGTATGCATTAAATTTCCTCGTGTCTTGAAAGCTTTTAAGAAAAAGAAAAATCGAATTTTTATCGGTTTGATTACTATATTAATATCTAATTCACTTTAGAAATCATATTGTTATTTCTGATTTACTATAAAATGTAATAAACACAATTACTTTCTATAAAAAGAGAAACTATTACGTGCAGTCCATGGGACAATATCTGAAAAAATGGACAATTTGCGTCCATTGCCAATAATATTCCATTAATTATACTAAAACCAAAAACTGAAAAAAAGAAATATATTGTAGCATTTGTTATAACAATTACCAATGATAAATGGACATACGATGATGCATAAATAATTAATTTTAAGTTTTAAACAAATGAAATCATCATTTCAGTCCCTGTCCCCATATACAAATATCCAATATTAAATGTATGCTGTAAAAAATTTTATAAATATTTTAAACTTTTGCTATTATATATTTATACCTATATATATACAATATGAGAAAATATAATGCTCCTTTACTAGTATAGATTGTATAGTAAAATACTGTAGTAAATATATTTGTCCCTGAGGTTGACCGTCATCTCAGTCCCTCTAACCACACATGTAAGTTAACAGATACTAGGAGGCGCTGGCAAAATTATTTCCATTGCAACAGCAACTACAGTTCAACTATCCACCATGGATGAAGGTAAATTTTTCTTCTCATTGTTTCATTTTTAGAAATATTTAGTTTTTTGTTCTGAAAAGGGATGAGTATTTTGTTATAGTATCATTTATGTCCTCATATTTAACTTTTTATCTTTAAAAATAAAGCTTATTGCAACTTTATTTATGTAACATACAAATGTTAAATGGAATATTTAATCATTTAAATGTGTTCAAAATGATTCAATAAAATGGCTGTGCCGCTGTTAAGACAAAAACATCACCTCAGTCCCCAACATCTCAGTCCCAATTATTAGACACTGATTATGGTGTTAACAGACACTTTTTCCATAAAAGTTTATCCTACGCATAAAATATAAATCCTTGATCTCAAAACACTGCAGCATTCAAATGCAAAACATGTATCATAGTATATAATTGTATTTGGAAGTTCAAAAAAATAAAAATTCTGGAGTGAAATTGTCCAGTTTTGAGATATTGACCCCCATAAATATGGATTACTTAAATAAGTAACCTTAAAATAACACCTGAATAAGATATTATTTTAACACTCTCAGGTCTGAGCTATTTCAACCTCATATCTGCCTCTGGACTGAGCGTATTTGGTACTTTACATGTTTTTTTTTTAAGTATTTGGAAGGTACGTATTTTGATTTTTTTTTGTTATAATCTTCAAACTGTTCTTATTAATATTCAAAGAACTATTTAAATGTACTAAAAATTAATATTTAATGATAAGTTATTGAAAAATAATGTTTTATATTTTTAGAAGAAGTTCCGCATAATAAAACCTCATTTTTTAACATAAAATTTTACATAGACTTGATTAAAAAGTTACCCAAATTTTGTAAAAATATCTGAAAATAGGATTTATTTGTATATAAACATTATTTTGCAAAATGTGGTTTTATGTGGTACATTTCAAAGCGACTCAAGCGAACAAAGCTACTCGTTCAAGATCAACTGCTAAAATTTGTTCAAAATTTTCGCAATCGAACTCAAGAGTTGTATTTCGTTGAGCTATTTTTTAAATTTCTCAGCCATTATAGAAACAATTGCATAATATAGATAAAACATGATATAGATATTGTACATAATGTAGATAAAAAACATTTTTTTTTAGAATACGCACTAATAATACCAAAAATCATATTTATGTGAAACACAGTAATTAGTTTCAATAAAGTTTTGAAATTTATTAAAAGCGGTAGTTTTATTTTCATTCGCGCAAGGAGTTAACAGTGGAAGTAATCGCCAAAGATCACTGCTTAAAATCAGCTTTTTTTTATTATGGTCATTTTAGTGGTTTAAGTGCAGAGCTTGATCACATATCTTAAATTTGTGTCTGTTTTATGTATTAATTGATCAATGTCTTAATTCCGTTATGTCATATAAGATGGAAATAAATGCTGAGCTATTTATATAAATTTAAGTACAAACGGATTCATCTTACGTAATCGTGTACAATCGTTAAACATACTCGTAGATTTAAAAAAAATCATGCCTGAAAATTATTAAAAAAAAAATAAACATTGAGTAAATAACGATACATTTTTTTAAAACAAATTTCGATACAGTTTCCCAACACATGTCATTTCAAAATACCTTTTTTCATATTCAACGGTGTATAATTTTAAAATGTGCGATGCTTTGAAGTTGAAAAATTGCAGTAAAAGTTAAATTTAATCTTTGGTGTTACCACCGTCAAACTGGCATCAGCGTTACGTACGGACGCGTTTACCCTTTATAATATATATAAGGCAAAAGCCCAAGTCGGTTTTTGTTTGGGGGCTGAAAATTGTTTAACTGGCAAAACACAGCTTGCTTTTTTTTTTTTTTTTTTTTTTATATATATATATATATATAAAGACGTAAATATGAACCATCAAATGTGCCAATGAAACATTTGGAGAGTGTTTTGATACTCTGGCCCCAAGATGTCTTTTAAAATGAAAAATTTGTTCTCCAGCATGAACAAAGAGCATAGAAATGGGCAGGTCACATCTCACAGATTTCTTAAGGGAAAGTTCTCCCGGGAAACTTTCATCTATAAATATTTTATTTCTTTGCATTCTTTGAACGCTTAAAATATCTAGAATATACCCTCAAGACCTTTTTTGTTCCACCCAATATTTTTGCCGTGACAACCAGTTTCACGGACCATGAATGAACTGAGATGAAGCCAAACTACGTGATAGCTAGAGTTGTTACGTCGAGTGTCAGAAAAAGTATGACAAGGAGTAAAACAAAAGTGGATCAGTGGCTCCTAAATCCGGACATAATAATACATGAAATCCTATTTAAACGCAAACTGTCTCTGACAGAATACTGTCTTAAGTGTTTAAATTTCATTTTCCGTGCTGGACAAGACAAAATCTTATTTAAAACAAAATTTTTCTCCTCTGACTTACGATTGAATCTAGATAGGTTTGTTTAAGCATCATTTTTTCAAAAATATTTTTTATAATAATTAAAGAGTGTAGCACAAAATTATTTTGATTTTTTAAAACTGATTTTATTTCCTTCACAAATATTTCAATATAAAACAAAGTGGGTCAAGCATCCCATATAGTGGGTCAAACCTCCCATATAGTGGGTCAAACCTCCCATATGTGAGGAGCCTTGACCCATCATTTTCTCATGATTAAAATCACTAATTTTTCAAATTTCTTGTATATTACCTTTATGTAGCATATTTATTTTGATAACTGATTGTATAACGAATAAAATGATATATAAAATTTTAGTCTACGTTCAATATTTAAGGAATAAAACATCATTTTGTAAAAAGTGGATCAACCCTCCCTAGTCTCCTCTATTTTTTAAGAAAGAAATAATAACAAACAACTAATATACTTAAAACTTTTTGTGTTTCATTTTGATTTTAGCATTAATGGAAACTTATGCATTAAATGCCTTACCATTAAATCTTCCAATGGCTCCCCATTCACCGATACATATCTAAATTTATTTTAAAGAGTATTTCCTAATTCAAATCTATGTTGCATTTAGGAAGTTGTTTCTTAGAAATAAAACTTACAAATTCAGAAACGGATGATGTTAGATTTTCCAAAGAAACTGCACAAAGAATGTACCCCAATGTATTCCTTTATGAGATATTCTAGACGTGTTATTTTTCCTCTAACTTCAAAAAATCAGATCTTATTGTCACTAGTTTGACCATTTACAGGCACTTATCGCTAATTTCATCAATTAACTTTGAAATGGTTTTCTCGTGTTTGTAAGGAGATTCTTCTACTATAGTGTAATTTGAAACAATCTTTTCCGTCGCAATTAGAGTATAAAAAGAGATATTATAGAAAGAATAAAAATAACTTCTTTTTACGCCAAACTGAATTCTTTTCTTTGCACATCAAATAAATTAAAAATATTTTGGACTAAAAGTAAATTAAGAAATTTTAATACATTTATTAAATCAAACGTTCCTTATCTTCAAGTAATAATTAATCACAATATGTATATAATTATGTTAAAAAAGTTTTTAATGTTATAGAAATTTTATTTGTTTTCATATATTCCTAAAGCAATGACAAATTCATCTTCTTCTCAAAATTAAATGACTTTAGAAAAAACTTTAGAAATGTTTCACTAAATTTCTCTCATTTCATTACTTTTTCTGTTTTCCGTGTTTTCTCTGTTAGATATTATTGGATTATCCACATTAACTTTAAATACCACTGTTGTCAATATTTGACAACAATTTTTTTTTGTGATTATCAGTGTTGCCAGTGTTGTTATTATCATTTTGTTACCCAACAAAGATAGTTTAAAATGTGGGTAGTTTTTAAACTTAACTCAAAAACTATTTTATCGAATGAACTGTAATTTTATATTAGCGAAATTGAGAATTCTAGAAATCTATTTCTGTAAAAAAATCATCGTTTCGTAGATTTGAATGATTCTTGGTGCAATATTGTGCAAAAAATAGTTCTAAAAGTTACAGAAAACAATTACCGCTTGATTATGTAAATTCAGTTGTTTACAACAAAAAAATAAACAAATCATGAATTTACGTCTCTTAGTCCATAAAACTCTTCACGTCCTTATCTTTTGGCCATCGACGGCTACAGCGATAAAAACAATGTCAAGGTTTAAGAGAGATGACTAAGTTATCGACAAGACTAATTACTCCACTTCTTGTGTCAAAGTTAGAAGTTAGCGTGGCGATCTCAAAATTATATAACATACGGGAAAATAGCCAAATACAATGTTGTGGAGACGCATCCATGTAGTCGAAAAAATATTTTTGTATATAAATGTTAAAAATGGAACGCGTAAAATAATGAGACCGGAATAGCATTTTAAGCGTTCTATTCTTAACACTCATGCTTAAAAATTTGTTTTTCACAGGGAAATGAGGATTATCTACAATTGTGAAATTGACTATTTTTCCGTACCTCGCATGGTTTCCGAGACTGGCACTCTGTCTCCTAATTGATCACTAAAGGGCACTGTAAGCGGTCTTATGGATGAAAACATAATTATTTTACGATTCCTCTGCTTCATTTTTATAGTTATAGATGTTGGTTTTTAAAATTTAAGGACATGATAATAAAAAAAGTGGACTAGAATATGTACTAATTTTGTTATAAAGAATTCAATTTTCAATCAAGAGCGATTTTTTTTTGTTAATTTCTAATACTCATTTTTTGGAAGATAATGCACCAAGAATCATTCGCATTAGTGACCATTATTTCTTTCCGATATTTTAGAATTGTTTCACGCCTTATTGCATTAACTAACTGCGTAGATTTGGCATATCAGTATATCTCTTTAAAGGAAAATTCTATTTTTTTTTACGTGGTTTTAGAGTGAAATCAAAATTTTCTTGCTTTGTTAATACGCCCATAGTAAAACCAGTAAATACGCTCCACGACTGCATGCTTATTAATCGAATGATCAGTTATTCTCCGAAAAACATACAGGAACAGGGTGTCATCAAACCCCATGTACAAATTCCGAGGAGTCATAGAGCATATTATGCCAAACAATCATTGTATACAAACTAAGATCAAATTTCATTAATAATGCGAATATACAACCTGTGGCCAGAAATTTCGGTGAATGAATTTTTATTTCAAATGCAGTATTGTACAGCATCAAATACAGTTTACTGTCCTTCAAAATAATCTCCATGGATGGTAATGCACTGTTGGGAACGAGTATATAAGTCCTGGAAACTCCTGTAAAACAGTTCTTTCGGAATGGCTTTCAGCTCGGCCGTCAAGGCGGAGTCCGTCGTCGCCTAAAAAAACTAAGGTACGGTCAGAAAAATCGTGCATAAAGACAATACTTTTCGCATTCTTTGACTTTAATGGTCTCATTCACAAAGAATTACTCCCTGGGAGTACCACATTGAATGCTGTTGCTTACGCCGAAGTTCTGAAGCGTTTACTGCAATGGATCCGTCGCGTTCGCCCCGAGTACGCCACGCAAGGCTCCTGGACTCTTCTCCAGGATAATGCCCGACCACACACCGCCTTTGTTTTATGGCAGTTTCTGGCCGCGAATGGAGTTGTGACACTTGATCACCCCACTTATTCACCTGATTTGGCATCTGCAGACTTCTTCCTCTTCCCCAGATTGAAGTCAGCCCTGAAGGAAAAGAGATTTACAGACATCACCGACATTCAATGCAACGTGACGGCCGAGCTGAAAGCCATTCCGAAAGAATTCTTTTACAGGAGTTACCAGGACTTATATACTCGTTCCCAACAGTTCATTACCATCCAGGGAGATTATTTTGAAGGACAGTAAACTATATTTGATGCTGCACAATACTGTATTTGAAATAAAAATTCATTCACCGAACTTTCTATCCACAGGTTGTACATAGAAAAGACAAATGTTTTTAATCTATGAAAATATAATATAACCACAAAAGTAAATGTCAATAACACTTTCCGAGTTACCTACGATTGCAAAGAACGTTCTTTATCTATAGAAATCTCAGAAACCACTATATATTTGAGATTCAAAAAAGCATTTATAAACACAATGTTTATTTTGCTGCGTCAGATTTTCTGAAACGTTTCCGAGAAGTTTTTATAGTGTATTAATCACTATTCTTAACCAGTTATATAGGTTTATCGGATGATATCATTCTCAAGCAGATATTCCTGTTCAGCAAACTTTCTTTACACACAAACATAATAAATTAACTACATTAACGTTGACATTAATGTTATTTTGTCACTCTTGCATGTATAAATCGAGTTACTCAAATGCAAATATACAGGGTGATTCAGCTCGTCGGTGACAAACTTTAAGGATCGATAGAGCACACCTAGACGAACATTTTTGAATAGGGAATGTAGGGTCCCTGACGCGATGGTAAGGCGCTAGGCGCTTTCGAAAATTTGGGTGCCGAAATTCGAAACGTCATAAAAACTAGGGAAATGGTTAGATTTTCTTGCTTGTTGCGTCGAAATGATTCTGTTTGTTTAGACTTTCTTCAGTACCAATTTGATAAGCGTATCTCTTAAAACATGGATAGGGGGCGCTGCAGACTTTGGAGAGCTAGACAACAACTTTAAGCCCGTTATTTTGATAATTTAACACATGCTCGCCAAAGTTTATACTCTAACTTAAAGTTTGAACCCAAAAGTAGAGCCCTGCAAAAAGCGTAAGAGCCGGAATAAAATGTCAAAGTACAGGGTGGTCGAAACTCGAAGGCTCCTAAGAGATAAACAAACAGATTTCTTGACTTATGGCATGCATTTTCATGATTCTGTTTGCTGGGGCTCTCTGAAACTCAGTTGAACGGTACAAAAAGAAACATCGATAGGGGGCGCTTTGGGCAAAAAACATAATTCGTTGACATTTCGGACGCTAACTGGAAACGGGGCGCTACGATCAGTTAGAAACAAAACAAGAGAGTAATTTACTTATCATAAGAAGCTATTAAAACTGCAGTTTGTTTGTTTTTTTTTAACAAACATAGCTGGTTTCAATCATGCACAATGCGCGCAATAAAATTTACATAAGGTGCTTTTTGCTGATTTATGCAAAAGATATCGTACCATATCGATATGCAAAAGATACGTAATGCGTAGACGACAACGCGAGATGACGTAGTTGTATGCGCAGACACGTCTTTTGAACGTGCGGTACCTACTTAAGCTTCGGGTTACTTGTCTGCAGATCGGTAGTAGGATGGAACGGTACACAAACTCTGAATTGGCTGACATGCATTTGGCGTATGGCGCTGCTGGTTGTAACGGACGAGCCGCTCAGCGGTTGTACGCCGAGCGTTACCCCAACAGGCAAATCCCCTGCCATGCCTTCTTCGCTCGAGTACACCAGAGGTTGTCCACAACGGGATCTTTCGACGGAGGCAGGCCTGAACGGGAGCGATCAGTGAGCACCCCCGACAACGAAGAGGCTGTGCTTAACCTGGTTGAGGACAACCCAGGTCTTAGCACGAGAGATATCGCCAGACATGTTGGCATTTCGCAAGCAACTGCGTGGCGCATCTTACGTTCCCGGAATCTGCACCCCTACCACATCCAGCGGGTGCAGTTGCTCAGAGAGCAGGATTTTGGCCCTCGAGTGGAATTCTCAAGATGGTACTTGGCGATGAGATCCAGGGATCCCCGTTTTGTAAACAGCATTTTGTTTACGGACGAGTCCACCTTCAGCCGGGAGGGAATGTGGAACGCCCACAACAGTCATGTGTGGTGTGATGAAAATCCACATGAAACCAGAAGCCGAGCAGTCCAGGAGCGTTTCTCAGTAAATGTGTGGGCCGGCATTCTGGGGGGATTGCCTCATTGGCCCTTATTTGTTACCTGAACGGCTGACAGGTGGAAATTACCTGATTTTCCTGGATCAAGTGCTGCCGCAGCTTCTGGATGAGGCGCACGTACCCGAAGGTTCGCGTCGCCAGATGTGGTTCCAGCACGATGGAGCTCCGGCCCATTACACGAACGACGTGCGTCTCCATCTAAACGCAAGGTATGGCCAGCGGTGGATCGGGCGTGGGGGTCCAGTTCACTGGCCTGCCCGATCACCAGACCTCACCTGCTTGGATTTCTTCCTTTGGGGTTACCTGAAGGCCGAGGTATACGATACACCTGTCAGCAGTGCTGAAGAACTTGTGGCGCGCATTGTGGCAGCTGCAGGGCAGATCAGAGATACTCCTGGCATTGTTGGAAACACACACTCCTCAATGCGACGGAGGTGCGAAGCCTGCATCATGGCCCAAGGTCGAAATTTTGAGCATCTTCTGTAGTGTTATTTTTTGTAAATAAATTTCCAGTATCATTGATGTTTTTGGTCTAAATTTATTCAGAAGTGTTGAGCAGAGGTAGAAAATGTGTTTTCATTATTACTAACTGATCGTAGCGCCCCGTTTCCAGTTAGCGTCCGAAATGTCAACGAATTATGTTTTTTGCCCAAAGCGCCCCCTATCGATGTTTCTTTTTGTACCGTTCAACTGAGTTTCAGAGAGCCCCAGCAAACAGAATCATGAAAATGCATGCCATAAGTCAAGAAATCTGTTTGTTTATCTCTTAGGAGCCTTCGAGTTTCGACCACCCTGTACTTTGACATTTTATTCCGGCTCTTACGCTTTTTGCAGGGCTCTACTTTTGGGTTCAAACTTTAAGTTAGAGTATAAACTTTGGCGAGCATGTGTTAAATTATCAAAATAACGGGCTTAAAGTTGTTGTCTAGCTCTCCAAAGTCTGCAGCGCCCCCTATCCATGTTTTAAGAGATACGCTTATCAAATTGGTACTGAAGAAAGTCTAAACAAACAGAATCATTTCGACGCAACAAGCAAGAAAATCTAACCATTTCCCTAGTTTTTATGACGTTTCGAATTTCGGCACCCAAATTTTCGAAAGCGCCTAGCGCCTTACCATCGCGTCAGGGACCCTACATTCCCTATTCAAAAATGTTCGTCTAGGTGTGCTCTATCGATCCTTAAAGTTTGTCACCGACGAGCTGAATCACCCTGTAGATTTGAGAATTGATACCATCGTAAAAAACAATATTCCGATTTGAAAAACTAAATAGTACACTAGAAAAAAACTCTGAAACGTTTTCGAAAACCGGTGGCTGCAAAATAAAACTTATTTTTAAATACTTCTTTAAATTTCGGAAATATATTAATGTATGGTGTTTCTAAAGATAAAGAACGCATTTCAGAATAGCGGGTAACTCGGAAGTGGTTATTGTATATTTTCGTACGTGTTTATAGGTATTATATTTTCTTAGATCAAGTCATGTCTTTCATTACAAAGTAGATGCCGTTTCACTGCAATCTAAAGCCAGATTTTTGGTTCGCAAATTTAACAATAAAGAAGATAATTTGACAAAATATGCATTTGACCTTTTATTGTGTAAAACATCACGAGAAAAGTTGAAAATACCAACCACCAATAACCAAAAAGCATTAAACTAGGCAAGCAATATTTCGTGAATGTTGTTCACCTTACAACGTATGCCATTATATTTTACTATTTTATTCAGTACATTTTGTACGGTCATTCTATTTTTCATGCAAACCAAGGTAAGTCTGTTAGAAATGTCGTTAAAATAGCTTCATTATTATTAAAGTTAAAAACAATGATCGGGACTCGGACAGGAAGTAGATGCCCTGAATTCCTGACTGGATAACTGTATTGCGTCGATAGTTATTTATGTAGCTGTAACAATTGTTTGTTTATTGCTATTTACCTCTCATTAATGCCCCTACATGGAGTTCCGAACACCTAGTATAATGAAGCGTACCGTATATACTCGCATATAAGCAGACTCGAAATTCGAGAGGAGTGACAAACTCAATACCAGTATTTTAGAAAATTTATCTTTGTCTTATCTAAACTGCAGAATTCACAAAAAATTTCTGATATTAAATAAGATGAAAGTAACTATTTGAAAAATACTGGTATTCAATCAATTTTTTTTCTTGAATATAGGGGTCGGCTTATTCGCGGGTATGTACTGTTTTACTAAAAAAATCTCGAAATTTGATGGAAAAATCTGTTTATAAAGTTTTCGTTCAATTTATTCTACAATCTCTAAGGCAACACTTCGGAATACTAACTGTCTTAGAGCAGGCTTCCCGTCCGTTTTTACCAAACACTTGTTATCTGTTTTCAATAGTTAATGAAATCTTTAAAAGATTTAATTTTAGTTTTTGTTTTCTAAAATTATTATGAACTTCAAAACACTAAGTTTTCATTTAAAGTTTACAAATATGCATCATTTTCTTATATTTAAATCTTTTGTAGAATGTGAAACTTTTAGGTAGTGTATTTGAATTACATCTTGGAAACCTTTATAAAAAGTTAATTTAAGATTTGTTTACTTTTTTAATTTCAATTATTTTATTTTGAAACTTATTCGATTAAACTGAATCCGACATTTAAAATTTTTGACTGAATTATTGTTGACAACATAGATGAAATTAAATCAAACATAAAAAATAAAACATGTGTGGCATCTTAAACTTTCTAAAAGAAATGTGACATTTTTTAATTTTATTTTCATTGCGGAAACGTCAGCGAAAGCTTACTGTGGAGACACGAAAAGTTTTTGTTTTCCGTCAGTCTGTCTGTCTGTTCCGCGAAAACTGCCGCAAAAAGCATCCGATTAGCTTGAAACGAAATGGGTATGTTGGTGACGTTTTAGCTGTATAGATTTCTGTTATATTTGGTTCATTTGTTCGGAAAACATATAATATTTTATTTTGCGCCATAATGCTTTTCTATGGCAATTCAGACTATTTAAATTTTTTTATTTGTTGAAAAAAATGGCTCATATGATTAATGGATTTAAATCGAAAATTGTGGATGATGAAATTTCCCAATACGAGTCTTAAATTATTCCTATAAGTTTGAAATATTATCAATACGTTTGGCAGAGTTTTTTGATTTATATGTATAACTTATGGGGGATTTTATACATGTGTTCCAATAATATAAAACATTTTCTTTTATAAATTTACTTATTCGTCGATTTCTACGATTTCCCTCCTCTTTCATTGGTTGCAGTTTTATTTTCCCAATCGTTTATAATCGTAAATATAGGTTACCACAAAATTTCACATTTTTATGGCAGAGGTATGTCAAGGCCACACAAATAAGAAATATTCTTTTGTCTCCCATAAAATGAGAAAAAGAGTTGGTTAATTATAAATGTTTTTAATTATGTAGAGGGGAATAATTTGCTTAATTAACGCAATTATCTTTCTTTTAATGCTACGTGAATGAAGTACAACTATAAATAATAAGCCTATAAAAAAATCATTCAAATAATCCCGATTATAATAGATTAAGCAGAAAGTCCGGCTGGGGTAAATAAAAGATTAGTAATATTTCGTAATTTGATCTGAAACATAGGTTTCCGTCACATGTGAACGGTGTTAGTAACATTACGATTTTAAACTGAATGTGGATACTATTAAAATACTTAAAATGCACATAAAAAAGCACAAGCAAATGTACAAGAATTACTTTCAAGTGCATAAATATAATGTAAAATTATGTAAAATATAACAAAATATCTTAAAATACATTAGAAACACCCAGAACATTATCAGCCATCACAAGGCCGTCAACAGTGGCCTTGTGATCACCTTGTGGCAGATTGATTACCTTGATTTATGAAAAAGTTCTGGGTTTTTCTAATGTACTTAGGATATTTTGATGTATTTTAAATACTTTTAAATTATATGTATGACCTGAAAGTAATTCTTGTACAGTTATTTGTGTTTTTATATATGAATTTTAATTATTTAACTCAAGGTGAATTGAGCACTAGAATTTTAACTTCCATTTATTAAAATGCCTCCACAGAAATACTTTATGGCCGCAAATTACGTTAACTATTTACTCAGTTGGCAGTGGACACGATGATGAACGATTAGACATTTGGTTTCAAAGTCACCAAACATGCCTATCTTTGGTGTTTTTAGCAAGTTAATGCTATCGAGTAGATTATTCTGTATTTAGATAAGATCTTAGATATAAATATTATAGAACGACAATCACAAATATTTTTCGGAAACAAAAATTATAAAAACATTAGATTTCTCAATCAGATGACTCAGTTTACATTTCCAAAATTTCCTTATCCATCAGATGCAGGGGTTTGTGGTTGGCAGGCAAGTAAATACTGCTATATGGATATTAGGATAACGTAAAATTCTTGACAAAACTGTTGCTTATCCTTATAAATCACCGTGTAAAAAGAAATCTAAGATATATGATAACCATTAGCACAATTAATAGAAAATGAAAAATATAAATTTAATGAGATTACGGTGAGTTGAGGGGGCTCTGCCCTCCTCAAGATATCTATTTTATTATCTGAAAAAATACCATAATAAGTAGATCATGAGTATTTCAGAGTATCCTTACATAACAACGTATTTAACTTAGCGCTTCCAATGTCTGGAAACTTCGAAGTAAATTTTACTTTTATAAATATTTATGTAATTTAAAAACTTTAAATTGAAAAAAATTGAGGAAAATGAATTTTACACAAATTGTTTTAAAAATGAGTTGCAGAGCTGACGTTGATCTCGCAGGTTTACTAGTAAAATATTTTAATTATAATTTTATCTTCGAGATTGCATATTTTAATAGTAACAAAATATTAAATAAAATAATAGGAAATGAAACATTTTAGGAGGTTACTAAGTACTCTTTAAGAATATTCAAAATTTGAGATTGAAGAATAACATTTATATGTGTGTATTATAAAGCAAACAGCTGTCCGCGAGTAACACATAGGTAGGTACATATTGATAACGACAGCGTTCTGAGCAATTAATTTCTCTTTCAGGGCACTTTTTTTTAATTTCTTAACAACGCAGAATATCAAAACTTCGGATAGGGGATGAATGGACTTCCAAATACAATTTGTTTGAAAACTGTATGACAATTTACGATTTTTTTTTATGTTTTTTAAATTAATTTCTAAACAAGATTATTAAACAAATATCTCTGAAGCGTGCTGGCTGATTACGGGATTACTAACCTGCTTGCACTTAAAACAGTATAAATAGTTTCGCAATTGTCTCTGGCTAATATTCCATAACGATATTAAAACTGCATAAGTAAATGTTTAATATAAGAAAATAATAAAATACGGCAAATAAAAACTAATCATTAGACATATAATCGAATTACGTGCTTTAGCAATGGGATAATCAGAAGGAAAATGGCTTCTGTGTAAATAGAAAAATCGCTGGAGATTTCTTCTGATATAATTCCCTGGCCATGTGGCTAATAAGAAAGTACAGTTTTAAATTAATTTCAAAATTTTATTTGAATACATAATTAATATTATTCATATAAAAATGATTGTTGTTCTTGTTAGAGGGGAATCAGAATAATACACTATATACTAAGGTCCTATTGGAGATTTCAATTAAAAGTGATTTCATCTAAGTTCTGTAAACGGGAAGCACGAGATGGATTATATTAAAATGTTATAAAAGTTATCAAAAAGTTATTTATGAGATAACTTTGTACTCATAATTCGTTGATAACATTTTGATAGACTTGATAAAATTTTAATATTAAAAATTATTTGACTATACTCGTTATTTGATTAATAACGAATTGAGCTGCAACTTTAGGCATATATAACTTTGTATTATTTAAGAAAATAAGTTGTACTTTACGAATATGTAATGATATTTTTCATCATATTTTAAATCAAGAGTTATGAGGTAAGAAAATCCCGACAATAATTAGAGTCATTTTACCAAAGTGGGAAAAATACATGTAACTTCCTTATGTAATTAAAAAATAAATATAAAATAATTAAAAGTATATTAATATATGGAAATTATTCCAGAGAGAAACATTCGCCTTGCATACAATATTTCAAATGAAAATCAAATTTCAAAGTGATTGCTTAAAAGGCGCAAAGGCCAACATAGTGAAAAAGATTCCAAGCCGGGACTCGAACCCGGACCATCAGTATAGCGCACTGACGTTCTACCGACTAAACCACTTGGAACGACACCTAGCTCGGAAAATTTCCCACTATCATATGTTGGCAAGGCTACAAACGTAGCACAAGATGGAGTATTTATCGGGAGCCACCGACCTGGGGCGAGCACGAAACATAGTTAAATCCAGCATCGATAGAATCTATATTAATATATGGAAATTATTCCAGAGAGAAACATTCGCCTTGCATACAATATTTCAAATGAAAATCAAATTTCAAAGTGATTGCTTAAAAGGCGCAAAGGCCAACATAGTGAAAAAGATTCCAAGCAGGGACTCGAACCCGGGCCATCAGTATAGCGCACTGACGTTCTACCGACTAAACCACTTGGAACGATGCTCAGCTCGGAAAATTTCTCACTATCATATGTTGGCAAGGCTACAAACGTAGCACAAGATGGAATATTTATCGTGAGCCACCGACCTGGGGCGAGCACGAAACATAGTTAAATCCAGCATCGATAGAATCTATATTAATATATGGAAATTATTCCAGAGAGAAACATTCGCCTTGCATACAATATTTCAAATGAAAATCAAATTTCAAAGTGATTGCTTAAAAGGCGCTAAGCGCCTTTTAAAAGGTGCAATGCGAATGTTTCTCTCTGGAATAATTTCCATATATTAATATAGATTCTATCGATGCTGGATTTAACTATGTTTCGTGCTCGCCCCAGGTCGGTGGCTCACGATAAATATTCCATCTTGTGCTACGTTTGTAGCCTTGCCAACATATGATAGTGAGAAATTTTCCGAGCTAGGTATCGTTCCAAGTGGTTTAGTCGGTAGAACGTCAGTGCGCTATACTGATGGCCCGGGTTCGAGTCCCGGCTTGGAATCTTTTTCACTATGTTGGCCTTTGCGCCTTTTAAGCAATCACTTTGAAATTTGATTTTCATTTGAAATATTGTATGCAAGGCGAATGTTTCTCTCTGGAATAATTTCCATATATTAATATAGATTCTATCGATGCTGGATTTAACTATGTTTCGTGCTCGCCCCAGGTCGGTGGCTCACGATAAATATTCCATCTTGTGCTACGTTTGTAGCCTTGCCAACATATGATAGTGAGAAATTTTCCGAGCTAGGTATCGTTCCAAGTGGTTTAGTCGGTAGAACGTCAGTGCGCTATACTGATGGCCCGGGTTCCAGTCCCGGCTTGGAATCTTTTTCACTATGTTGGCCTTTGCGCCTTTTAAGCAATCACTTTGAAATTTGATTTTCATTTGAAATATTGTATGCAAGGCGAATGTTTCTCTCTGGAATAATTTCCATATATTAATATAGATTCAATCGATGCTGGATTTAACTATGTTTCGTGCTCGCCCCGGGTCGGTGGCTCACGATAAATATTCCATCTTGTGCTACGTTTGTAGCCTTGCCAACATATGATAGTGAGAAATTTTCCGAGCTTGGTATCGTTCCAAGTGGTTTAGTCGGTAGAACGTCAGTGCGCTATACTGATGGCCCGGGTTCGAGTCCCGGCTTGGAATCTTTTTCACTATGTTGGCCTTTGCGCCTTTTAAGCAATCACTTTGAAATTTGATTTTCATTTGAAATAATTAAAAGTATTTTAATAATTTTCGTGTTCCTTGCTAACCTACAGGTATATAACAAATAAAAAAAATCAATAAATTTATAAAAAAATGTCTATATTTATCCTGGCTTATAACTTGGGTCATCTATTTTGTTCTAAATGCTCCATAAATTAATAATGAAACTAGCTTTCAAATAACAATTAATTCAATACAATAATAATAAAATAATTTATGCAATTGGTAATTTAAAAAAAATCTCAATTTTTTTTTATATAAAAAAAAAAAAAAAAAAAATACTCAAATATTACTGTCCTGGCTGATCATAGCAATATTTTCCATACACAAAGTATCTGAAGGTCATTTTAATGTCCAAATACTGGCAAGAAATTTCCACTATAATCAATTTATACAAAAGTGTGAAAAAGAAATTACCTGTCAGTAAACGATTGGAAACGAAACGTGCAATTGTAAACGTGGAAGTAGCAGAAATACAGTTTTTAGAAAAGCGCCTACAAAGTTATAAAAAAATTGGTGATTGAGTTATTGAAATGTTTAAATTTCAAATCCGTCCGGTTATAATTTGAATATTTTCAAGAGATTTGTTTGGTTGATTGAGGAATTGTATAAATATTTAATCAATATGAAAAACAGAAAATCAAATTTTTTAGACATTACAAGTTCGTGAATCTCCTTAAATGAAAAAAATATTGTGTCTTTTACGTTTTATTAATAATTTAAATGTGTTGTAAAATGCAAAAGGCATGTAATAGAACATTCAATTAAAAAAAAAAAAAGCTTACTTTTTGCCTGTTTCAATCTTTAAATGGCTATCTATTTAATTTTTACGTTTTTCTAATTGCGATGAACGCATAAAATAGTAGTGATCCATAGTACATATTTAGTTATTTTAAATTTCGTTCAACCTTTTTTAAACCCTTCGCTACGAGCGTTGCGTATACGACTTTGAAGATGATCAGAATCCTTCATTAATTCCTACTGACAATTTTATTAGAAAATTTTGACTTATTCAATCACAACACGTTTGCAAGTAAATTAAACAAAAAATTAATTCTGAATTACTTGTTTCAAAAGATTAAATATACTGTAAATGACACTCGTCGAGAGGAGAATAAATTTCATATTTTAATATTTACTCATAGAAGTACCATTATTTTTAATTATAATTACAGCAATGTAGACTTTAAAGAGAAAAGATGGAATTTTAATTTGCTACCTAATGCAACTCTCTAAATTAAACTTACTTAAAAATTTTCACAAATTTCTGTTGATATTGAAGTTCTTAAATTTATTTTTATTTTGTTTTATTTTTTATACTGTCATCAACTCAACTGGAAATGAAGTGTTCAACATTTAAATAATGTGTTTGTAAACTTAAATTTCAATTGCACTATACCCTTTTTTACATCCACATGAAAATAATTTTGATTATTTAACGCTATTTAATGTATGAGGCATTCTTACAAAATTCACATAGAATATAACGATGGTGTGTAATTTGCAGTACAATCGCCAAAAAATTAAAAAAGAGAAAGAGCATACAACTTTATACTATCTGAATATGAATGCAGCTTTTGAAATAGAGATAGTTTATTTATTAAATTTTTTGCCATATGAAAAATAAAAGTTCATACAATGTTTAATCTATAGACATCACTATTTCATAAGTGGCAGTCATATTCAAAAAGTAGGTACAATTCCTAATCCAATGGTACCTCTCTCATTTATTTGCCACAAAGTTTTGATAAAATAGTATAGTATATTTTTATTAACATACATTTGACCTGTGTGCTTGGCTTTAAGCGCCCTTTTATAAGTAGTGTGCAATGCTATTTTTTTATTGGCTGTGGGTAACTCTTTCTTTTTTTTTTTGTGCCTTTTTCTTTTGCAACGAAAATGTCTTATCTGAAAATTAAATATCAGTAGTTGAAATACAAAAAATAAGGTACTAATTTGTTTTCATATTTTACACAGAACCAAACTTTTCAAATATATATATTTGTGTGCGTGTGCGTTGTGTGCATATATATGTGTGTGCGTTGTGTGCATATATACCTGTGTGTCTGTGTTGCTTAAGGAAAATCACAATAATTACACTTTAACTTTCACACATGATTAATTTTCAATCTAAGAAAAGTGCGTCTTGAAAAATTTTATTTGGTGCTGCCATCCAGTGACATTAGTCGAAATTAAAATTAAAAATTTTTTAAGCTGGATAAAATTAATAATCCATCGACTTGAATAATAATTTTAAATTAAATTAAATACCTTGAAATATTGACTGTAAATTTTTATCATGAAAAAAAGCATGTCACTGTAATCTTGCGATTTAAAAATTATTTCAATTGTATATTAAATTCGTCTAAATAAAGTATTCTTAATCCACTGGATTGACGGAAAGAGACATAGTTATGTAAACTTTTCCTAAAGTCTTTAAAAATCTAAAATGTAACCTGTCATCTAAAAAAAGTACATCCCATATTTTTTTAATTGCTATATTGTATATAGAGACATAAAATATACCAATCAGCAGGAAGAGGGAATTGTGTAAGATAAGCTTTTTTTTTTTTTTTTTTTTTTTTTTTTTTCTTTTTTTTCAATAGCTATTTTTCTTTTTAATTGTGCTAATATTATGTATCCTAAATAAGATTGATTAATTTTAATAGTATTTTGTATTTTTTATGTATGTAATACGAATTATCAAATTAATATTAAGAAAAAAATGTCGAATTTATTTAAACAATAATAAATTTTTAGAAGCTTGCAATATGCGTAAACACAGTTTCATCTCATTCTTGAAATAGTATTTTAATTATGTTTAAAAACAATCAACTCTATAGCATCGTAATTAAAAAAGTTAACCATTTCATAAAATCTGTTAATAAATGTAAGAATGATGGTAGTATATCTAAACAATTTATTTAGAGATTTCAGAGATTGACATCTTCTATTTAAAAGCAACAATAATCTTTCAGAAAATCTTGCATGCTGTTGTAACAGATTTTACAGACCAACCACAAAAAAATAAAATAAAATAAAATAAAATAAAATAAAATAAAATAATAATCCAAATTTTCCTTCAGAATATGTTTAGAAATAATTGTAGAAACTTTGATAAAATATGTATTCTGGTTTTAAAAATTGTTGAAAATATTGGAAATTTAGAGTATCTTCATTTTTCACAGAGTGGATAGAGTTCTTGTTCCGGTAGCATTATTTCTCAATAGTAATTCTCGTTTTATTTAATTGGAAGTTCTGCAATTAAATAAGACGACGATTACTCTTCGAAAATACAGGTACTTTAAAATAATCAAAACTACTCACTCAAGTTCAGTATGTTTCGTTACATTTTTTTTCCATAAATTTAAAGAACATGAAATAAGCTATCTACATACAGGGTGTTTCCAAAGGAATTCCTTAATTTTAAAATTTCCATGAACTGTACTAAATATAAAGATGAAAGAAGTGACCTCAGTTAATTAATAATTTTGTGTACGATAGCTATTAAAACAGTTTATACTTTCGCCAACATATGGCGCTATGCTGTGTTACTGTAAAAATATTCAAACTAACGTAAAAAACTGCAATAGTATCGAAACATTTACTATTTATCATATTTAGCTTATTAAATGCGAAAAATACCTTTGTATTTTGATTTTTTTTTAAAGATAACATGAGCATTTTTAAAGTTTCACACAGCAAAGCACAATCTATCGAGAGAGTTTTTAACAGTTTTTTGAAGTAATTTTATGTACCATTTTTAAAAAAACCTTAAAACATGTCATTTATTTCATCTTTATAGATAGTATTGTTAAAATATTATTAAATTTAAAGTTAGATAATCTTTTGTGAAACATACTGCATTAAAACTTTAAATTATGAAAACATCTATCATTTATTGGCTCTTCCCTCTCTTGTACCTCTCTCCCCTTGCATAAAAGTGATATAATTTTATTACTTGTCCACAAAAATATCATATACTGATGGACTATTTCACGTTTAGGGATAAATGTATTTTTTAAACATATGTAACTTGCTTACTTGATTTTTATCACCATTGAAAATTAATCAAAACAAGAAAAAATAAGACAAGGTAGCAAGTACTTTCAAAGTTTCTTATATCTATCTTCAGGGGCTATTTCAGTCACGGGAAGATTCAAGCTAATCTTAAACCTGTGGGAGGTTTAATTTAAAATAGCCCGTTTGTGTTTCAATATTTTAAAGTAATTTTCTTCCCATTGAATATTTAAGGTCGATCTCTGCAGAGGTTTTTTTCTTTTTAAGTTTTTCGATTTTGGTTGTGGTTTTATTTTTTTCAAGAGGATACTTTTACTTTCGAAACCGATTTCGAAATATTTTAAAAGAATAACACCACCACAGGTTTAACATTAGCTTGCGAGTGTCTTCGTGTGACAGAAGTAGCCTCTTAACAAGAAACTTTGATTTTGTCTTTTTTAACTTGTTTTCTGCAACTGCGGTACTTATTGTACGGTTTTTTTTTCCTTGAAAAATTTGCCGTGTATAACACTCCCTTCCAACACTGCAGTCATTTATTATATGCGTTTTTGTAGTTATTAATATTTATTGATTTGTTTGGACTGAAGCGAATATCAAATTGCGTATGATTTCTAAAATAAATAAATAAATAAATAAATAAACTGTTTATAAAAATTAATTCATGCTGAAGTAAAAGCTCTAATGGCATTTTATACTTCATCAGATGCAAGATAAAGTTAAAGGGCAAATAAAACTAAAATCACTAGGCTAATTCCAAAATTTCACATTAAATTATTCGCAAAATATAATGTGAAATTTAAAGTTTCATC
The DNA here is from genome assembly GCA_963932465.1 of Maratus speciosus. NCBI lineage: Eukaryota > Metazoa > Arthropoda > Arachnida > Araneae > Salticidae > Maratus > Maratus speciosus. Next base: position 374,085,208 of record OZ010787.1, read on the forward strand.
GTTTACATAAAGGTGGTTATAAACACTATAGATGTTAAAAGTTTTTAAAAAAATGTTACTTAACCTCAGAATTCTTTAGGCTTGCATCCGCAGCCTTCATCGGGGAGTGACCAGAAACAATAGAGATGTTAAAAGTTTAAAATATGCATTTTTCTTAACCTCCTACTATTTTCGGATTACATCCGCAGCCCTCATTAGGGAGCTTCCTGATGAAGGCTGTGGATGCAAGCCCAAAGTACTTGGATGTTACGTAAAATGTATATTTTAAACTTTTAACATCTATATTGTTTATGGTCACCTTTTAAGTAAACGAAGAACTCCTAAAGTTCAAATTATATTTTAAATTAAAGAATTTTACCTTTACAGTTTTTTTTTTTTTTTTTTTTTTTTTTTTTGCGCATGGTATATCGGGCAATCCAAAAGAAAAAAAATCAATAATTTTAAAATTACAAACAGTAGTTTCGCGTTATTTTAACATAAGACTTATAAACACATACTGTAAAAAAGACAAAAATTTATTCTAGGAAATTACAATGTATAACCACTAGCTAAAATATACAATTACCTCTTCCGAGTTACACACTGTTCTAAAAAGATTTCCACATCCTTAGAAAACAATATATTTTCAAGGTTAAAAGATGCCTTTAGAATTTTTTTTTTTTCAGCCACTGATTTTCGAAAACATTTCAGAGTAATTTGTATGGTGTATTAATCTCTTTTCTCAATATAGGTTTTCAGAATATAGATTGTTTGGACGCTATCAATTCTTACGTAAAGATTTTCCAGTTGGACAAACATGTTCAACAAACATGATAAATATAGAGCATGAATTGTTAAAAATCATTAAAATTGTTTTATTACTCTTGCATCTCATAACAGTCATATCTCACTCAGTGCCTCTCATAAATATAAAGACACAGATGTTTTTGAAATTACATTTTATTAATTCAGTATAAGAAATTAAATTTTATAACACATATTAAGAACAATGAAATGAGTCTGTTATCGGGTTTAAATTTAAATAAAATAATTTCGAACTGAATAATAAAAATAATAATAAATTACGCTGTCTAATAAATATAAAGACAAATTTTAAAGTGATTCATGTGCAATTTATTTGTGAATGCGCGCGTACAGAAATAATGCCCAAGCGCAGAAATACGCTTTAAGTTACCCAAATGAGCAAAGTTATTTGCCTTGTTTTATTTGCAAAGATGCCGCAGAACAATGAAATTTCTAAAGATGAGATTTTCAAAATACGTGGATTTAAAGCTAATGGCTTAACAGTTTCTCAAATATGTAAAAATACTGGGAGAAGCAAAGCTGTAGCTTATAAAGTTTTATCAACAACTTTATATTCGAAAAAACGATCTGGCAGACCGAGAAAGCCTAGTGAAACACTCGATTTCAAGATCATGAAACTTATTTCGTACAAAAAATGTCACTCCGACAAGTTTCTCAACGAGTTGATGGTATGATCTCAAAGGACTCAGTATATCTTCGTATAAAACAAAGCAAAATATTGTGTGCCGGCATATGTGCAGATTTCCTTCTCTGAAAATGAACACAAAGAACGGAGGCGACTCTGGGCTAAAAATCATATGCATTGGAAGGACAAATGGATGAAAGTCACTTTTTCAGATGAAAATTTGAGATTTAACTTGGCTGGCTCAGATGGTTCGAATTCCTACAAGGACGATTTAAGACGTGGACCCTGAACCGTCTTCACTAGGCATAAAGGGGGCGGTTCTGTGATGTCTTGGGGTGCCTTCTGTTTTGATGGAACTAAATAGATTACTTTTCTGGAAGGTAAACAGACATACAGAAGTACGATAGTCACTTGTTGCCATGTGCTGAAACTCTTGGTGATCGGAATTATTTTTACTAATAGGATAATGCACTGATTCACATATCAAGGCTCACAATAAAACGGTTTGCTGATAACAATTTCCACGTCATGGTATGGCCCGCGCGTAGCCTTTATTTAAATCCAGTAGAGATTCTTTGGGGAATTCTCTTTCGCAGTGTATATGCATCTGGAAGACAGTTTTCAAACGTCCTTAAGTTGTAAAAAGAAATCGAACGAAGATAGTTTGATATAAAGTCAGAACACTTACGCAACTTAATAAGCAGTATTCCTGTAAGAATATTTGCTGCCATTAATAAAAATGTATCTATTATTGGACGATAATAAAAAAATTAAAATATCTTTCTATTTATGAGACAGCAATTTTTTTTTACATTTACCAATTTTCGAGTTGAAATTCTTTAATTTTAATTTCATTTACTGTATAAAATGTTTTTCTGGCACATGCTTTTTGTTATATGTATAAATAAATTTTTAAATACTGAATTATTAATATATTATTTCGAAAATATCAGTGTCTTTATATTTATGAGACGCACTGTATAAATTCAATTACGTGACTAAAAATTTTTACTTACGATTAATATCATCCACAAAAAAGGGTATTGTGGTATAAGAAAAATGATTAATGTACTATAAAAAATACTCGGAAACAAACTAATTGCTACACTCTCAGAAATAAAACTCTTAGTCCAAGAGCTGTTAAACATTTTAGGGAAGGTATTTGAGGCACCCTGAAAATTTGTGCAACACTTCTTTTGTAATGGCTGAATACAAAATCGAATGTCTGGCTGAAGGATCGTGGCCCCAAAACTGTGCCAGACACGTGTCAAGTGCCATTTTTTTATTACTACCCAAAAAAGGTATTTGAGGCACGCTGAGATTGAGACAGAATAATATTTATACTTAGAAAAAAATATTTTGAAAACGACAGACACTTTAGTCGGCCCAAAAAATGGGCCAGACACGTGTCAAGTGCCATTTTTTGACTACCCCAAAAAAGTATTTGAGGCACGCTGAGATTGAGACAGAATAATATTTATGCTTAGAAAAAAATATCTTGAAAATGACAGACACTTTAGTCGGCACAAAAACTGTGGCAGACACGTGTCAAGTGCCATTTTTTGTCTGGCACAGTTTTTGGCCCACGATCCTTCAGCCAGACATTCGATTTTGTATTCAGGCATTACAAAAGTAGTGTTGCAGAAATTTTCAGGGTGCCTCAAATACCTACTCAAAAATTTTCAACAGCTCTCCTACTATCTCACTTTTGACGATTCAGAAATCCTTGAGCTGTATTTCGTCGTTTTTTACGATCATTTCCTATCAACATCACGTGACTTTTAACGAAGGGTAATCTCTCAAATATTTGACGAAAGTTTTGCCTCAATCACGGTCAGACTCTATGCATTTTAAGGAAACAGTTGTTGTACTTCCTCAAATCCTGCGATTTTTGCAAGCAGATATTTGCTTGTTTATATTTATTATATGTATTGTATTTATTAGTCCTGCAATAATTTATTTTAAAACAGCACTTTTCAGTGTTTTTCAGAAAATACTGAAATGTAGGTAGTTATTGTTTCTTCATTAGTTATTTTTTTAGCTGTTAAAATTTTTAGGAATGCTTATTATTTATTTATTTATATGTTGTTCGTTATGTTTTAATTCGAAAAAAATAAATTTCCCGTGTTCTTCAAAACCATTAAAAAAAAAAATTTTGTCAATAAAATTTCAAATTTCCAGGATATCTTTTTAAAATTTATTTAAGAAGTATATTCTGTTTTCAATCAAATTATAAATAAACATAATTGATCCCTCTCCCCTTTATAAACAGTAAAGTGTTAAAATCTTATCCCTCTACTCAAAGTGATAAAATCTCACGCAATATGCACTTCACAATTCGTCATATGTGAGTAACAAATTAACCAGACCATATTCTAACCATTCATTGAGCAAAGAAAATTTCACTAATAAATTATTTAGTCAATCCATATTATAATAATTCATTGACCATGAGAAAACGATGATAATAAATTAACCTTACTTAAAACTTCCAAAAATTATAGCAGCACCGATAAAATTACAATCTACCTCATGAAAACATACACACGTAGCAGAATTAATTACCTCAATCTAAAAGCAAATTTTTACAAGTCTCCAACAGCCAGGTTGGCAGAGCAACCGTCTCCCACACCAAAGACCGCGGGTTCGAATCACTCCGAGGGAAACGAGAAGTGAATTTTTTCTTCCCACTGTCAATAAGGAGCTTCCAAACTTTTAGCTACATGACGCCACCAGCCAACTTTTGACGAAATTTATATCGTCAAGAAAATGAAGAAAGTAATTTCATCAATTTGACGAAATATTCGCTCGGAGCATTTCCCAGAAAACTGTTTCGTCAAAAGCAAAGAAAATTTCGTGAAATCTGAGTATTCATTTCTGAGTGTGTACGTCTAAAATATTCTCACTCATGGCATCCATCAAATCGAACAATTATAATCCTACATGCATTGCGAATTTAGAAGTCTAAACTGCCGACACAGCTAAATGACCGCAATATATGTAGTAATATATGTAGATAATATATGTAGTAATAAAACAAATGTAATATATGGCAAATGTAATAATGTCTACGAAATTTAAGTTATTGAAAAGAAACCATGTATTTCTGTACATTTCACTGAAAACTGCAGAGTGTTATTGCCTATATATTTTTAGGTAGATTTCGTATGAAATATTACCTATTGGGATTGTTCCTATGTTGGAATTTCTGAAAAAGTTTTGCAGATCTACACCGATCATGACCCCTAGAACCCAAAACCACCCTCAGTAAAAAACTTTATATATCTATCTATCTATCTATATATATATATATATATATTAGGGTGGGTCGAAAAAACCGAAATATTTAAAATCGAAATGTAATAGAGCGGAAAAGTTGCCTTTTGTAATAAAGAATAAATTCGTAAAATGTTATACCAATTGATTAATATCTTTTACCACCGCAAGGGGTCCAAAATTGCAAAAAATTGCAAAAAACATGTTTTTTTCAATATTTTTTTTAATTATCCAAATGTACGAATACAATTTCTAATAGGAAGCAATACCTACATGAAGATGTAAGAATTGTCCGGGTAAATGTTCATTATGATAAAATCATATCTTTTACTGCCGCAAAGGGACCATATTTAAAATAAAATCGCAAAAATTTCAAATTTTCTTTTTTCTAAATTTTTATGATTTTTATAATATGTCTAGAAGTAAATAAATTTACTTTATATCTAATAATATGTCATAAATTTTGTTAAATATTTGTCATAAACTAGAAAATAAAAACGGTAATCATTCATTGTTCTTGACGATCGTTTCATCTACTGCTGTTTTACTGCATATCAGCAGTTCATATACCACAAATCACAAAAATGATATAAAATGAACAAAATGTTTTAGTATTTTATTAATTAAAACACAGAGATGTTTAACCGAAAAGAATTAAATAAACTTAAAATGTATAAGTATTAAAAGAAAACGAATTTTATAATATGACATCCTTTCAAATAAAGTCATTGTTCTTCGAGAGGCCGAAATTGATTATATGTGATCTCCACTCTGTTCTGGTCCACAAACTTTAACTGCACTTCAGTGACTAATTTCACGCATCTTTCTACTAAATGAGTTGGACAAGGAAAGTTATAACAGCTGGTATCTTTGATAGAACATTCTAAATTCACAAGCATTGTTAGATCGTCAGTTGATAGACCACCCGTAACAGGGGGTTTCGTTAGTTTACAGTTTTGCCTTTTGCCTAACGCCATACAATTTTAAGCTTCAAAGTTCAAGTCTGCAATGACGAAATAGCGGACGGCACTATTCGTGTCGACAGAACTTCGTGCTTTGGAAATTTTCAATTTTGGCAATCGGCTGATACAGTACACTTTCAGGATGTACTCAATGAGTACATCCTGAAAGTGTACTGCATCAGTTGGTTCACAATTAAAATGCATCCATCATGTTTTTCAGGTTCTGTGGGCTATAATTAGTAACCCCCGTTACTTGCCATATCATCTACGAAAACATATAGTTCCTGTAATTTCACGAAATGAATGTTTCGCAAATCATGAAAATAGCCTCATTGGAATGATAGCATATGAAGGCGAGGGTATCATGACCCCAGCCATAAAGAAAATTGCCAAAGCACGAAGTTCTGAACTTTGAAGCTTAAAATTGTAAAGATTTATTCGAGTGGCAAAACTGTAAACCAATGAAACCACCTGTTACGGTTTGTCTATCGTCTGACGATCTAACAACGCTGGGGACTTTAGAATGTTCGATTAAAGATACCAGCTATTATAATTTTACTTATCTCACTCAATCAGTAGAAAGATACTTGAAATTAGTCACTGAATTGCTGGTAAAGTTTGTGGACCAGAACAGAGGTAGGATCACATATGATCAATTTCGGCCTCTCGAGCAAAAATGGCTTTATTTGGAAGCAAGTCATATTATAAAATTCAATTAACATAAATACTTCTTCATTTTAAATTTATTTCATCCGTTTCGGTTAAACATCTCTGTATTTTAATTAATAAAATACTAAAATATTTTGTTCATTTTATATCATTTTTGTGACTTGTGGTATATGAACTGTTGATATGCAGTAAAAAAGAAGTAGATGAAGCGATCGTCAAGAAAAATGAATGATTACCGTTTTTATTTTCCAGTCTATAACAAATAGTTAACAAACTTTGTGACATATTAATATATATGAAGTAAATTTATTTATTTATAGGCATATTATAGAAATTATAAAAAATTATAAAAAATGAAAATTTGAAATTTTTACATTTTTTTTTAAATATGGTCCTTTTGCGGCAGTAAAAGATATAACTTTATCATAATAAACATTTACCGGGACATTTCTTATATCTTCATGGAGGTATTGCGTCCTATTAGAAATTGTATTCGTACGTTTGGATAATTAACAAAAAAATATTGAAAAAAACATGTTTTTTGCAATTTTTGGAAACTTTGGCCCCCTTGCGGCGGTAAAAGATATTAACCGATCGGTGTAAAATTTTACGAATTTATTATTTATTACAAAAGGCAACTTTTCTGCTCTATTACATTTCGATTATAAATATTTTGGTTTTTTTCGACCCACCCTAATATATATATATATATATATATATATATATCACTTTCTTCTGGACACGATAACTTTCCTAATTCTGCACCAATCTCTTCCAAACTGATACATACAATCAAAGGGCATAAAATCTCGGTTAAGTTCGTTAATGGGCAAAATCGGACCAAGGGGATGGAAATAGGGAGGGGTTTTGTGAAAACCGAAAACCCCCTATAACTTCTTAATTTTTGTACATATCATATCAGTTTAAAGTTTTTATTACTTCTAAAAATAGGGCCAAAATTTTATGTATCACAGATATTTGATAAAGTTTAAAATGGGCTCAAGGGGCGCAAAAAATAGGGTTTTGGGCAGAAAAAAGTTCATAACTTCGTCAATTCTCAAGATATCAATTCCAATTAATTTTATTATAAATCTCCTAATATTATCTACAACTTTTATATTCACAAGTTTTTGATAGAACCAATTCGTATTGCAAAAAAAAAAAAAAAAAAGAAAAAAAAATTAAAAAAGAAAACAAAAAGGGGGATTGAAGAAGTAAAAAATCGATAACTCCGTCAATTCAAAAGATATAAAATCCCCATGAATTTATCATATATCTTCTTAATATTGTCTACAACATCGAGATAGACAAGTTTTGGATAGGATCAATTCTTACAGAAAAAAACAAATTAAAAATACATAGCGGTTGAAGAAAAAAATCATCTAAGTAAGGGTGTATTCAATTCCAAACTGCGTATTTTCTGACTCATTCTACAATTCATTTTTGCTCTCAAACGCATCCAATTGCTAGATTCTCTTATTCAGAAACTATATAATGTACAGTAATGATCGATTTTTTGATAGAGGCAGAATATATTTCAAAAAATGCTGTTAAAGTGGTCATTTTGAACCGAATTTCCCAAAGCGGATTGCATTGGAAAAATCATTGCATTAAGGATGCACTCAAATCCAAACTGCTTATTTTCTGACTCATCTTTAAATTCATTTTTGCTCTCAAACGCATTTAATTGGTAGATTCGCTTATTCAGAAACTATATAATGTACCACAATGATCAATTTTTTAATACAGGCAGAATATATTTCAAAAAATGATGTCAAAGTGGGCATTTTGAACGGAATTTCCCGAAGCAATTGTGTTATTACTTTCTTCTGGACACGATAATTTCCGCAATTCTGCACAAATCTCTTCCAAACTGATACATAAAATCAAGGGACATAAAATCTCGGTCAAGTTCGTTAATGGGCAAAAGCGGATAAAGGGGATGGAGGTAGGGAGGGGTTTTGTGAAAACCGAAAAAACCCCATAACTTCTTAATTTTTGTTCATATCAAATCAGTTTAAAGTTTTTATTACTTCTAAAAGTAGCGCTAAAAATTCATGCATCACAGACTTTTGATAAAATTTAAAATAGGCTGGGGCGCAAAAAATAGAGTTTTTGGGAGAAAAAAATCCCTTAATTCGTCAATTCTCAAGATATCAAATCCAATAATTTTATTATACATCTCCTTAATATTATCTACAATTTTTATATTCACAAGTTTTTCATAGGACCAATTCGTACCGAAAAAAAAATTAAAAACGAAAACAAAAAAGGGGGGTTGAAGAAGAAAAATTTTCATAACTCCGTCAATTCACAAGATATAAAATCTCCATGAATTTATCATATATCTTCTTAATATTGTCTTCAACATTTATATAGACAAGTTTTTGATAGGGCCAATTCTTACAGCAAAAAGTAATTAAAAATAAATAGCGGTTGAAGAAAAAAATCATCTTAATAAGGGTGCATTCAAATCCAAACTGTCTATTTTCTTACTCATTTTTAAATTCATTTTTGCTCTCAAACTCATCCAATTGCTAGATTCTCTTATTCAGAAACTATATAATGTACAGTAATGATCGATATTTTGATAGAGACAGAATATATTTCAAAAAATTCTGTTAAAGTGGTCATTTTGAACGAAATTTCCCAAAGCGGATTGCATTGGAAAAATCATTGCATTAAGGATGTTATATTGTCCTTATTCATGATTAAATTTATCATTAACCAATTGAAATTTTTTAAGGATATTCAACAGAAATACTTCCATTTTCTTTGAATGCTATAGTTTTTTTTGGTTCGTTTTTAATTAATTAATCTTAACCACCAATGGCATTTAAGGTACAGTCGTGGAAAAAAAAATAATCATCCCCTACTAACTCCTCAACATATTATCGTAGAAGAAAGTTACTGGTACCGAACGATTGGAAATATAGTCTACTTTTAAATGATGTATATACAATTTGTTTAAGAGGCCATCTACATATTAAAACGAACCATAATTTAAATTTTTTCAATAGCAATACACAATTCTGACAGCATAAATGAACTCTACACCTTTCAATTAGCCTAAAAACAAATTTTTATGAAATTCTTACCATAAGTTTCCGAAAAATTAATTATTTTAAAACGAGCGTATTTTAAGGGCTGTATCCAAATTGAAGTTCGGTACTCCACTGTTAACCGAGAGAGCCCCCTTTTTGATCAAGGCACCTTAAGTACCACTCAAGCAGTCAATGAAGCCTGTTAGATAACAGGACAGCAGAAGAAAATCAGAGACGACCCCTTAAACCATCACGTTACCGTTTTTTAAACATAATTTGAAAACTACTTGGAAGAAAAATGTGAAATTTTGGATTTTCATAAAGCTGGCCTTAATAAATCTAAATCCATCAAAAAAAAATGTAGGGTGCAATTCATATTTTTTTCGAATATTAATTTCATAATTCATATCATAAAATTATAAAAATTGCAAATTCAGCGTATTTATATTTTGGAACATTAGTATTATTGCTACACAAAAATTTAGCACATAAGGAGCATAATTTCAAGAGATATAAATAAAAATATGAAAATGTAATTTAACATTAGAAGCTCTAAATTTTGAATGTTTATAATTCAAAAATTTATCATTCAAAAGGCTTGAAATTTGGTGTCTAGGCATAGTTTGAACCGAAGATTTAAAGTATCTCGTTAAAATTGTGTATTGCGATTGAAACAAATGAGGTTTGTTTTCGTTTTAATATGTAGATGGCCCCCTAAGCAAATTTTATATACATCATTTAAAAGTAGACTTTATTTCCAATTGTTCGGTATCAATAACTTCCGTCTACGATAATATGTTGAAGAGTTAGCAGGGGATGTTTACTTTTTTTTCCACGACTGTACATGCCGTTTCACTACAATCTAAACCATATTTTTGTTCACAAATTTAATAATAAAGAAGATAATTTGACAAAATATGCATTTTACCTTTTATTGTGTAAAACATCACGAGAAAATATGAAAATATCATCCACCAATAACCAAAAGGCATTCAACTAGACAAGCAATATTTCGTGAATGTTGTTCACCTTATAACGTATGCCACTATCAGATTTACTATTTTATTCAGCACATTCTGTACTGTCATTCTATCTTTTCATGCAAACCAAGGTAAGTCTGTTAGAAATGTCGTTTAAAGGCGCATGAAAAAAAATTTTCCCATAAAATCAACATTTCAGAAATTAATATTTTATTAATGACTGTTCTTTTTAAATAATATTAATTTTAGTATTTTAAAGGATGAAAATTTTAATTTTGGGAATAAGCATTTGGGAATTTATTTAAATTTTAGGCATGGACTCCACTTAATATGAAACATGTTAATGGACTACATTCGGTTTGACAATACACTATTTTTGGTTCGATATATGTAAATTAATTAATGTGAATAGTTTTTAAATCATTTATTGAAATAAAATTAACAAGAATGTAATGAATAAAAATCATATTTATAGAGAAATTTGAACAAATAAAAAAATCCCTGCAGGCTGAGGTAGATTTCGAAGTGAAGTATACTAATTTCACCAACAAAAACTAAATCAGGATTAGAGATAAATCCACTTAAACTTAGAGATAAATAACAATTTTTTCTGGTCGCTTTTGAGGAGTTTTTATTTAATTTTTATATAATAGCTGGTTTTATCAGAATCATGTTAAGGCGGTATTAAAAAAAACACTTTCCCATGCTCAACAACTCGAAATTGTCTGGCACATTTTCAGATTCGGTTTTAATAGAAAAAATATGAAACTTGTTGACGTGATTTTTGAAGAGATTTATAAGCGACTTGTTTTTTAAATTTTTCGTTCAATTAATTAAAATTTGATCTATAAACAATTATTTTCTCAGTAGGACAATATTAGGTAGCTTTCTTTACAAAAAGCTACCTATTGCAGCCGTTCGGAGGAAAGCGATTTCAAAAAATTTTGGTATATTTTCATCGATCATGACCCCCATACCCCGAAACCACACTCCGTTCAAAATTGATATATATATATATATATATATATATATATATATATATATATATATATGACCTATGTCACACTGTAACTCTCGTATTTATGAACCGATTTGGTTGTAATTCGGTATGTACATAGTACATACCAATGTCTCGACCGAGTTCGTTGGCCAGCTTCATCCGCCATTTTGTTTCAAAATGGCGGCCATTTAAAAGTTTTTTAAAAATTTAAAATTTGAAATGTGGTACCAAAAAATTGAAAATGGAAAAATATTTTTTTCTTATGTATTTGACGTTTATACAAAGACTCCGGAGCAGCTTTTATTTCGTCTATATCTTAAAAAATGGCTGAGTTATAGCATTTTGAATTTCTAGCGTGGCTAACATTTTGAAACGTCCTGAATTTTGTTACGCAATAAAAGGCGTATTTATGAACCGATTTGGATGTAACTTCGTTTATATATAGTACATACCAATGTCTCGACCGAGTTCGTTGGTCAGCTTCATCCGCCATCTTGTTTAAAAATGGCGGCCATTTAATTTTTTAAGAAAAATTTAAATTTGAAATGTGGTACCAAAAAATTGAAAATTGAAAAAATATTTTTCTCTTATGTGTTTGACCTTGATAAAAAGATTAGGGAGCAGTTTTGTTTCGTTTATATCTTAAAAAATGGCTGAGTTATAGCATTTTGAATTTCTAGCGTGGCTGACATTTTGAAACGTCCTGATTTTTGTCACGTGATAACAGACGTATTTATGAACCGATTTGGATGTACCTTGGTGTGTACATAGTACATACAAATATCTGGATCGAGTTCGTTGGCCAGCTTCATCCGCCATCTTGTTTCAAAATGGCGGCCATTTAAAAAAATTTAAAAATTTAAAATTTAAAATGAGATACCAAAAAATTTGAAAATGAAAAAGATTTTTTTCGTATGTGTTTGACCTTAATACAAAGATTCCGGAACAGGTTTTGTTTCGTCTATATCTAAAAAAATGGCTGAGTTATATCATTTTGAATTTCTGTTGTGGCTGACATTTTAAAACGACCTTATTTTTGTCACTCGATAATAGGCGTATTCATGAACCGATTTGGATGTAACTTGGTCTGTACATAGTACATACCAATGTCTCGACCGAGTTCGTTGGCCAGCTTCATTCGCCATCTTGTTTCAAAAGGGTTGCCATTAAAAAAAAAATAATTAAAAATTTAAAATGGGGTATTAAAAAATTGGAAAATGAAAAAGATTTTTTTTTATGTGTTTGGCCTTGATACAAAGATTCTGGAGCAGTTTTTGTTTCTGAAAATTTGTTTTGTTGTTTATATCTTAAAAAATGGTTGAATTATAGCACTTTGAATTTCTAGCATCTCTAACACTTTGAAATGATCTTGTATTTGTCACGCGATATCACACGTATTCGCCTATTTCCATGGAAGAAGGCATGTGGATAGTATACATCAATATCTCGACCAAGTTCGTTGGCCAGCTTCATCAGCCATCTTGTTTCAAAATCGCGGCCATTAAATTAAAAAAAAATTATATTTAAAGTGAGGTGCAAAAAAATTAGAAATTGAAAAAGATTTCTCTCTTAAGTATTTGACCTTGATGTAAGGATTCAGGAGCATTTTTTGTTTGTTTTTATCTTAAAAAATGGCTCAGATATAGCAGTTTCAATTTCTAATGTGGGTAACATTTTGAAAAATCTGATATTTGCTTGCGACAACACTCGTATATATCAACCGATTCTGATGTGAGTGAGCATGTACACAGCAATTACTAAGGTCTCGGCCAAGTTCACTGGTTAGCCTCATCCACCATGTTGTCTTAAAATGGCAGGCACTTTAAGAAATCGCCGAATTTGGCAGCCAAATATAAGTTACTTTAAATAAAAGCAGCTTGGATAACGCTGACTAATTTCGTGAAATTCTCATTCATAATGATTTAGTATTGATAAAAATTAGTATTGAATCTCCTATATTCCGTTTCCACTAAATTGAGCTTCGTGCGTTTGAATAATATAAGTTGGCTTTTTTAAAATAAGGAAAATGAAAGCTACCTCTTCCTCCCGGCACTGGCCGGAAGGACTTTTTTTCCTTTCTAACACAATCGCTTCGGGAAACTCTGTTCAAAATGTCCACTTTGACATCATTTTTGAAATATATTCTGCCTCTATCAAAAAATCGATCATTACGGTACATTACTTAGTTTCGGAATAAGAAAATCTACCAACTGGATACGTCTGAAAGCAAAAATGAATTTAAAAATGAGCAAGAAAATAAGCAGTTTGGATTTGAATATACCCTTTCTTCAACCGCTGTGTATTTTTAATTTGTTTTTGCTATAAGAATTATTCCTATCAAAAACTTGTCTATATAAATGTTGCAGAAATATTAAGAAAATATATGATACATTCATGGAGATTTTATATCTTGTGAATTGACAGAGTTATGAATTTTTTTCTTCTTCAAGCCCCTTTTTGTTTTCGTTTTTAATTTTTTTTTGCGGTACGAATTGGTCTTATCAAAAACTTGTGAATATAAAAGTTGAAGATAATATTAAGGAGATTTATAGCCTAGGATTCAGCCTAGAAGCTCGTCCAGGTAACACCCTTTTTAGGTTAGAAACACATTATTTATTATTCTTAAATTTTAGAGTATTAAACTAATTTTCTTTTTAACTAACATTGTTGTTTGTTTTTCAGAACAGAATATAAAACGTATATTTAACTTTATTTTGTGCGTAAGTGCAACTTGTAAATATGTAGATGTGGAAATTATTAAGTCACAAAATTTCGTAATTTTTATAAAAAAACAGCTAACCTTGTTATTGTTTTCTTGAGAACAGAGCATGAAATGTAATGTTCTTTTTATTTTATGTGTAAATGCAGTGTGCAAAGATGTAGAGGTGCAGTGGCGCAGCCAGGGTAGGGGTTTTGATGCTCAATACACCGCTATTTTAATATAGTGAAATACATATAATTTAATTGCAAAAGGTTTTCTATAAAATAAACCGATGAAACCTCTTAGAAAGAAAGCGGTATCCAGTGTCTCTAAACCCCCACCCTGGCTGCGCTACTGTAGTGGTGGAAGTTATCCGGACACAAAATTTCGTGTATTTAATAACAAATCAACTTACTATCAAGTAGAAGAATAGTAGAAGTGCTGAAACGTAGTTGAGCACTCCAGGACTGAACTACGGCTAATAAATGTTGGAATAATCCTAAAACACGTGAATACTCTTAAACAATAGACTTCAATACATTTAATGGTAACATTTTATAACTGATTGAAACTTTTTGCGACTACTTTTGATTACATTTCTTACAGTATATTTTTGTTCGCGACAAGCGATACATCATTAGTCGTTCGATTGTTAGTCATGTGAGATTGCTAATGAAATGGGAAATCTTTTGAGTTTTGATGACAAATACAACCTCTGAATATAATTGCGATACGTTTCATATTTCAGCTGTTATCAAATTCGTGGGAAAAACAGAGTCCCGGGCGGTTCTTGTCTTCCTCATTCAAATGACGACCATTATGAATATTTCAAGGAACTGTTCCAGAAACTATTATTTTATGTCGTCAAAATTTGATAATAGAGAGGGTGTCCATAAAATATTTTTAGTATTTCTTTACCTCATAACTTTTATTCAAGAATATGACGAAAAATATTATTACATATTCGTGAAGCTGAACTCAAAAGGTTTTTTAAATAAAATAAACAAATTTAAGTAGGGTAAAACCCCCAGTGATAGCCATGTTAAGGATATAGTTATCTTTTTAGCATATAAATACTATGACAAGCAGAATTTTATCATGGCGATGATTGAAATATAAGAAGCAACGGTGGAAGAATACCTTAAAGTCGATTAATCAGGAAAATTAAAATATACTAATTTTCCTAATTTATTTCACACATAAAGTCAAAAAACACCAATGATGGCCCACCTCAAACCATTAATGGCCCAGCGAAATCAATAATTTTTTAGCGATCATTTTTGGCAGCCTTTTATCCTTGATCTTTAATTTGCCTCCTTAGCTTCTTTATCGGTCTTCTCAGTTTACTTTACTCCCGGGTTTACCAATTCCCCTTTCTGGTTTGCTTCTTTTTGATGGACTACTTGTTTCATCCGATCGTTGGAATTTTGAAGCTCGTGTCATATTTTCTATGTAAGAAAGAAAGCATTCTATCGGACCTCCCATTTAATTTACTTACGGGACTCTACAGCCATTCAAAGATTTCGTTAAACCAATGAGAGCGATCTTTAGCTTTGGAGGGGTGAGAGTATAAATTTTAGGTCTTTGAAATACTATCTTCATCGGTAATTTTCGGCTAAAGCCCAACAACTTTCAGATAACAAGAATATTTTCGATGTTGTCGTTACTGGAGTTCGTACTTTGTTTGAATGTCGGGATGATGTGCACTGTGAATCACTCGTGAAGGAATTCTTTCAAACTGTTAGGTGATAATAGGCTCCGTTGACTTTCCAGAAACCAAAAATGCAAGCTTTATTGTTATGGAAAACGTGGAATCAGCTTGGTCGATTTCATAGGCACTCTTTGTTAAAAATCAAAAAAAAAAAAAAATTCTTCCTAAAGCAATTCATGGTCCATTTATGAATGCTCTTTTCGATGACGTTTCCACTGCCTTTTACAATGGCTTCCGTGGATTGATGTGCAATCTGAGGACATCGGCGCAAAAAGGAAAGTTGCTATTTTCTACTAGGGTGTGCCTAACAAAACTGTTTTTCAATTTTAGATGACGAGTAGTGCGGAAAAGTTTCCGCTGGTGGCATTAAGTTTACACAAAAAAATTGACATTTTTTGGACAATTCCTTAATTTGCCGCAAATGGCTTGAAGTTTTGCTCAAATGCTGATTTTTGAACTTTTTTAGGAAAGATTTTAAAAAGGTTGAATTACATTTATTTTAGATGAAATTACTTGATATGTCTTGATTAGTTTACTAAATGTTTAATAAGCTCCGATTATGTATTATTTAACAGTTATGTGTATTTTGAAATAGGCGATTTTAATAGCCTTTTCGTGTATAAGTGAGCAAAAACAGTAAGTATTGTTTGGTTCGTACGTCGGTTATTCTTTTTTGTCTTTATTTTGTTCCTAGCTCTTCCTTTTGTTTTCGATGCGTTCAGAGACACATATTTTTATGACGGACCACAGCATGTCTTGACAGTAATTCCGGAAGGAGAGAAGAGTGTGGAGGAGAAACCAATGAAAACGCAATTAACCATTATGAGGATGAGGGAGGAAACAGGAGATGGGAGAAACTGCGAGATGGGATATTAATTATTTTTCTGCTCTAAAATACAGATATTCTCAGAATATTCAAGTAGTGGGAACTTTGATGCACGCAGTTCGTCTTAATCAGAATCTGAACAAGGGCCTTCAAAAGCAAACACTCCCAACGCATATCCTTTTCTCACACAGCGTTCACCGTATTTAGAACTGGTATATGATAAACATAAATTGCCTTAAAAACTTCATCTGTGCTTCAGATGCAGGAATTGTGACAACAGGAAATGAGGATTTCGTCATCGATAAAGTCAAAGTCAGGAGACAGAAAAAAAACTTGGAAAGAAGATGCAGGATAAAGAAGGTCTTGGAGGAAGAAAAAATAGAAGCATATTTTTTGTTAATAGAAAAAATAAAATGATCTTCATAGAAAAAAAGGCGACAAGCGGCACCGCCAAGAAAAATACGAAGCAAATATCACCATGTTGTCTGAACGTAGTTAAGAATATTTGGGTCACTTACACCTCCTTTTTTCACTGCGGGGAAATAGCAAAAGCATTATATAATTTTGTAAGCCAGAATAAAGCCTCCTCTGGTAAAAATTAAGAACTACGATATTTGATATGTATTCTTTATATGAGCGAATTTCCACTCTGACACCGACATGAACTGCCTAAACTAGATGGTAGATTCACTTGTCTTAAGACTTTTACCACCAAATCGGAGCTAGATTAATGGAGTATTTAAATCTTCAGCCTTTTTCATTTCTTATGTCCATGAAACAGGAATAAACTTATAAAAAGCTACACGTACATATTCGCACGCCATTGGTGATATGTGATTCGTCTTTCTCTCGACGGTGCTGCTTGTCCCTTTTTTTCTATGAAGATCGTTTTATCTTTTCTGCAATCAAAGAATATGCTTGTAATTTTCCTTTTTCCAAGAAATTCCCCCTTCTGTATCTTCTTTTCAAGTTTATTTTTCTGTTTACTGACCATGTTTTTATTGATGACGAGATCTTTATTCTCTGTTGTCACAGTTCCTGCATCTCTTAAAGATCTTAACGCAATTTACGTATATGATATACCAGTTCTAAATACGGTGAACGCGGTGTGCGAAAGGAATATGGGTTTGGGAGTGTTTTCTTTTGTAGGCAGTGGTTCAAATTCTGTTCTGATTCAGACGAACTGCCTCCTTCAAAGTTCCCACTATCTTAATCTTCTGAGAATATCTGTATTTTAGAACAGAAAAATAATTAACATACCGTCTCGCAGGTTCTTCCATCTCCTATTTCCTCCCTCATCCTCATGATGACTTATAGCGTTTTCATTGGTTTTGTACACTAAACATGACATTCCAAGTAAATTCAAGTGAAATAAATTTAATTTAACGTTTTTCAAATTTTTGCTAAAGAAGTTAAAAAATCAGCATTTGAGATAACTTCAAGCCATTTACGGATTGTCCACCTAAATCTCATATCACTTTCATTATCCTAGGCCATGGGCTAGCAAAAAGCTGCAGATGAGAGAATTTTTGAGAACGGTACACAACACAATCTAACAATTACAGTGCTCAACCGATATTTGAAACATAAAAATAGGCTCTTTTCACCATGTCTAACATTTAGGAACTAAAATTAAAAACAGAAATGATTAAAATCTTACCTTTGGTAAAGCTTGTTTTTACTGCGGGTCTTTTCTCTAGAAACGCCTTGACGCTGCTTAGAATTTTGTGCTACTTAAAGGGGGACCTTTCTTTTTCCAGAATATTTTAATTTTTGATCTCACACATGAAGCAGTTGAATGGCAAATAGTGCACTTGTCCGTTCGCATATATAGTACGAACAGTGAGATGCGTCGTGCCGAGGGCCACCATAAGCGCTTATTTGCTTTCCTCGAAGAAAAACCATAAATATTTACACTGACCTTTCTTTTTAAACAGTTCTGTGTTCATCAACGAAAGAAATTGGGGTCTCAATAAAAGAAAATGCCGGATATGGAAATGTCAATAACGTTCACGGATGACCTCTGACCTCTACGCATCCTACGATAATAAAAAATATGAAAGGAAGCTCCTAATCACATAAAAAGTTCCGACGTGACCAAAGGTTGTCTTTTTGGATGTAAGGATTACCTGTGCCAAATGTTGGAGTGCAAACAATAGGATCATGCGGTCTCGGCTCAACAAACGACCAACGTGGTCAACTTGTCGTCAACAAATGTGATCATGTCGACAAACTCGCTACGATTTTTTGAGCAGTTATAACAGAAATATAAACGATATTATTTTATGCATGTCAGCTTTCAATATATGCAAATGAAAAAACAATCTGCATATAAAAATTTTGGTTACCTGACGGAGTTTTATTATAATCAATACCAACAACTTCTTTATTGAGCTAAAAAGGTAGCCAGATATGCCATCTGTATAGAACAGAACGTCGCAAGTATAGAGAGTACGGTGTAATGTGAACATTAATAACAGAAAAAAGGCTATTATAAATTTGTACTTAAATAATTTAGTTCAAATGTGCGAAAGAAATAGCTGCATCCGATAACATTACTTGAATTAATGCCAATACATAGCGATAAAATATTAAACATAACTGTTGGCCATCACTGCTGAGTGGAAAAGCGGCACAAGTAATGGACTAACCCCCTTCCCTTGCTGGTTTAATATTCTTTTTTTCATAATAACTAACACGTTTAAATATTCCTTTCATTTTCCAGAAGTCATTACAACTGACACTTCTTCTAGTTTTTTTTTTCTTGAAATTTTTGTAAACCGCACGAAACTTAACTTTGCTTATTAAAAGTTTTTCTAGCAAATCACTTCTGAAAGAAGAAAAAAAGACAAGCTTCTATGGAAGGAGCTCTCGGTCACCTGATGTGCAATGATTTGTCGAAACAAGGGCATAATATAACAGTCAAAGGCCTATTGTATCACTCACTTATTTCCGTTCAATTTGAATGCTGTGTATTTTTCTTCTAGAACCGTCGAAATATTAAATGGGCAATCACTGGTATATTGACCATGACCGGTAATTTTGCCCTAATCTCCACCAATTTATGTGGAATCCCTAACAGCGTCGCATCGTGGAAGTCTAAAACGAGAGAATTCAAAATGGTGAGTGCACATAAGAAAGAAATGTCCATATTGCTATTTTTCAAAATAAATACGTCACCACTTGACGTTTTCGCCTACTTTTTGATAAATTTGATAAAATTTTAATATTAATTATTATTTGATTATAATCGTTATATTTGTTTAATAAATTTTGAGTTTCAACTTTGCACATATATAATTTTGTCTGTGTTATTAAACAAACTTCTTAGTGGTACTTAATAATATATAATAATATTTTTCATATGTTTTTATGAGTTGTTTAGTTATGAGGTAAGGATTCCCGGATAATTTGTATATCTCTGTAGATAAAAAATACTATAAGTACTGATTACATTTCTTCTTAATAATATTGCGGTTCAGAAGCTTGAACGTTAGCTCTGCAAGTCGCATTTTTATTTTGAATTTATCGTGTGATTTATAAACATTCAAACCGCTGTTTCAATTCTTCGCTATTAGTATTAGTGGAATTAAGATTTTAAGTAGTTTCAAGTGTTTTAACTCATTAAAAATATAATGTAAAAATCGATTACAGGTACTAGTGAATTGTGACTGTTTATTTTTTGCGATTTTGTTTATTATATGAAGACTGTCTACCCCCCCCCCCCCCAAAAAAAAAAAAAAATACCTCGTAGCCTCATTACTTTATAATAATAAATTCCGTTACACATGTTAATTATCTTAAATTTGCCATCTAAAATAATTAAAATATTGATTTTGTGATAATGGGATCAATAATTATCTTGAACGAATAATTATTTTTATAAATATTTTAATAATTATTGATGATATCAACTGTCGGTTTAATAATATTAACTGCTGATTGACTGTTGATAGAGTACTATTGATAATATTAGCTACTGATTAAATGTTGGTAATATTAACTGTTGTTAATTTATTTCAAAGTCTAGTTCAGTCACGCTCAAAAATTTTAAATTACTGCGTACGGCGTATTGTGTATTCAGTCACAAAATCTTACTTTATCAGTAAGAAACGTGCCAAAAAAGTCAGTAAGGATGTAAAAACTAACATCTATTGAAATAAAGTGCTGAATATTTGTAATTTGAACTTAAAAAATATTGTTTATTTAAAGGAAAAGTGTAATTTAACAGTAATGCGAGGATTGAAGGCCTTGACATATATCAGATTTTAGGAATTGTTATACTTGTGAAAATTATGGAATTGTAATCCACATTAATCGAAAATTACGCTTTGCAGAATGATTTATTTTGGTAAAATAGATATTTTTAAAAGCGAGCGCGGTTGGAGTCGCGTTCTCAGGCACCATTTACACATTTTTTACAAAAATATTCTTCGCAATTCATACATATGTTATCAAATTATAATAATTTTTTGCATATGGATTAAACTGGATATATACAGAATGGACATTAATTAATTAGGCAATTTCATCACTGAAAATTTTGCAAAAGTTAATTTAAAGTTACCAGTTCAAAGACAGATTAGTAGTATCGTATAATTAGTTTCAGGATACCTTCTATTTAATTCCTGAATTGAAATCTCGATCCGGTGCTTCATAAATGTTTTTAGACGTAAATATGCCAACAAACAAAACTAAAGAAATTATTTATAAAAGAGGACATTTCCAGAGAAATGAAAGACGCCGAATCGAGCACCAGTCTAAAAAGTAAAGATTGAGAGCTTATCTATCTTATAAGCATTTATACTCATATCGTTATCTTAAACACTGCGTATAATAAGGGATTATTTTCCCCAGAATTATAATTCTGGGGAAAATAATTATTTGTCTAAATAATAAAATTAATATATATATATATATATATATATATATATTATATATTAATATATATATATATATATATATTATATATTAATATATATATATATATATATATATTATATATTAATAAATAAATTTGTCTAAATTTGACAAATAATTATTTGTCTCCTCCCTGTATATCTTTAAAATACTAATACTCCACAATTCTACTAATTCACTGAAATGTCTTCAATATGAAGCAAATAAAAAAAAATTCCAATTTTGATATTTTAACAATATTTATTTGCTGCGTAAAATGCATTCAAGAGATTAGATAATTAAAATTATTTGCTGATACCGTGACGAATAGTAAATTATCAGCGTTTAACTTCTCAGTTATAATTAAATTATGTTCCTCTTTCTCTGACTGTTCTGGTAATCGGAGATTGTCGCAATGAATAAGCAATATTATTTATTTCAGCATTGCCTGTTATAAATACTTGTCATTAATCACGAGTTCTAAATGAAACAACTTTAAATTTCCAATCAGGTAAATTGTGACACAGACTTAATTAAGGTTCAGTAATATTACATTTGTCTCTAAATACTAGAAGCTCACGCCTGACACGTATAGTTAAATATGTCACTAAATATTCCTCAATATAGAGTGAAACAAACTTATAGATGATTAAATGTGAGAGATGTAAATGGATTTGTTCAGTTGTGGAAACAACGGAATCAGAAATATGTCTAACACAATTTTTATCCTTTAATGTTAAAAGCATAAGGTGTATTAATATATATTTCTTTAAGGGAAAATATTTATAGTAGCAATAAATAATTTAAACTGACAGGTCATCAACAATGAAGCTGGTGATTACAAAAGGACCAAATTCCCAACGGGGCAATCTTCCGCAAGTAAATATTAATAGAAATTTTCATCTTATACAAACGCCATATATTTGAAAAAATTCTGTCATGAATACCACAAAATTTCCTATTATTTTTACTGGTGGAAGTTTGCTCCGTTGGTAATATCCCTTTCTGTAATCACAAGTTTCATACTTGATGACCTAATAATAAAAATGTAAAAATAACTAATTACATAATTATTTTCAAAATTCATGAAAAAAATTGCATTATTAAAGGGATAAAATAATTTGACTAAAGCTTTTTCTCCACTTAAGAACTCTTTTATAAACACGTAAATTATTTTTTTTTAACTTAGAAAACGATATAAAATACGATAGGGTAATTTGGGTTATATAGAATTCGAGTACGCCACAGTAACATATGGAGTTTAAACGCCTTTCCTCTCAAAACAGTGCTTTCAAAATCGGTGTATATTCTAAGTCTGAAATGTTTCAATCACTCAACTTGAAAATTTTTGAAAATTAATAGTCATTTGCGTTTCTAGTGAAATAAGTAGATTTTTTTCAAAATATTCATACCTCGTTTTTCTATGTAAATTTTAAGTAACGAAATTTTATTTATTGAAAAAATAATTTTTCTTTGAATTGGTGCTAGTTCCATTAAAAAACATGTTTTTTTAATAAAAAAACAATTAAATTTTAAAAATAAAAAAACCCGAAAGCAAACTAATTAATTATTTCTTATCAATGTGAAACTATTTTTTTTTTCAATTCCTACTATTAGCTCACACTCTCGCTATATATGTCTTGTTGAAATTTTCAATCGTTAATAAAATACTTATTATTCATCCAATCAAGCTCAAATAATTTTCTTAAACTTGTAGTGGATGACACTTGAGGTTAATCCAGTTTTTTTTTTCAAATATTAATTCATTAATTAAATTAAATTAATTAATTTTCAATAATCGAGAGAACCCTCTTCTTGATAAATGTATTTTATGACCGAGAGAGCCCTCTTCTTGATCAAGGCATTTTAAGCGCCATTCAGGACGAAAGAAGAATGGGGAAAAAAATCTCTTATTGACCTAAGTAGGAATTGACTTAAAATATTTTTTTTTTATATTACTTGTTTATATTACTTACCTATTAGGTAGATTTCATATGAAATACTACCTATTGGGATCGTTCCTATGTTGGGATTCCTGAAAATTTTTTGCAGATCTACACCGATCATGACACCTAGATCCCAAAACCACCCTCAGTAACAAACTTTATCTATCTATCTATCTATCTATCTATATCACTTTCTTCTGGACACGATAACTTTCGCAATTCTGCACCAATCTCTTCCAAACTGATACATAAAATCAAAGGGCATAAAATCTCGGTTAAGTTCGTTAATGGGCAAAATCGGACCAAGGGGGTGGAAATAGGGAGGGGTTTGTGAAAACCGAAAACCCCCCTTAACTTCTTAATTTTTGTAAGTATCAAATCAGTTTAAAGTTTTCATTACTTCTAAAAATATGGCCAAAATTTTATGTATCACAGATTTTTGATAAAGTTAAAAAAGGGCTCAAAGAGCGCAAAAATGGGGTTTTTGGGAGAAAAAAATTCATAACTTCGTCAATTCTCAAGATATCAATTCCAATTAATTTTATTATAAATCTCCTTAATATTATCTACAACTTTTATATTCACAAGTTTTTGATAGGACCAATTCGTACCGCAAAAAAAAATTAAAAACGAAAACAAAAAGGGGGTTTGAAGAAGTAAAAAACCATAACTCCGTCAATTCAAAAGATATAAATCCCCATGAATTTATCATATATCTTCTTAATATTGCCTACAATATCTATATAGACAAGTTTTTGATAGGACCAATTCTTACAGCAAAAACAAATTAAAAATACATAGCGGTTGAAGAAAAAAATCATCTAAGTTCATCATCTATTCAAATCCAAACTGTGTATTTTCTGACTCATTTTACAATTCATTTTTGCTCTCAAAGGCTTCCAATTGGTACGTTTTCTTACTCAGAAACTATATAATGTACCGTAATGGTCGAATTTTTGATAGAGGCAGAACATATTTTTAAAAAATGCTGTTAAAGTGGGCATTTTGAACCGAATTTCCCGAAGCGGATTGTGTTGGAAAAATCATTGCATTAAGGATGCACTCAAATCCAAACTGCTTATTTTCTGACTCATTTTTAAATTCATTTTTGCTCTCAAACACATTTAATTGGTAGATTTGCTTATTCAAAAACAATATAATGTACCGCAATGAACTATTTTTGGATAGAGACAGAATATACACTGCTCAAAACAATTAAAGGATATTTGAAGTTTTATATAAAATAAAGATATAAACGAAAATTTTTGCCGAAAATAGAAGAAGAGAATCACAAATGCAAATTTTTCTGGTTTTCAAACTGTGGAGTATGCAAATTTTGAGTTCGACGTCAAAAACGTCGCTTCAGCGGCAACGAATAAAATTTGACTTTCAACTGGATAAAAGAGAATGAAGACAAGGATGATCGGCATTCAGTGATTGCTTTGTTTCGATGTGTACGATGTCTCAGCGAAGTCATTTGACAGATTCAGAAGCTTTGAGAATTGTTGGTAGGTTAGAAGGGGGCCAAACTCAAGCCGAAGTAGCGCAAGCCATTGGAGTGTCACAAAGTGTCATTTCCAGGATCTGGAACCGTTTTTTGGAGAGTGGATGTGCAGGCCGAAGACCAGGGCAAGGTCGTAGACGGGCAACAACGCCCAATGAAGATCGGTATTTAGCGTTAACAGCTCGGAGACACCGAACCATGAACGCTACTCTTCTCCAACAACACCTTCGCTCGGCTACAGGCACCACGATTTCAACTCAGACTGTCCGAAACCGGCTCCATGCTGTAGGTCTGTATGCTCGCCGACCGATGGTATGTGTTAGATTAACATCAAGGCATCGTCGCGACCGCAGGGAGTGGGCAACCGAGTATGTCAACTGGAGGAGAAATGAATGGAGCAATATTCTGTTTTCTGACGAGTCCCGTTTTTCTGTGCATCCGGATAATAGGCGTATTTTCATCTGGAGAGACCGTGGCAGTAGGAATAATCCTGCGTTCGTGCACGAAAGTGCCAGATTTGGCGGTGGAGGAGTGTTGGTGTATGGTGGCATCTCCATTGACGGGCGCACTGACCTCTACATCATTCGAGATGGAGCTCTGACTGGTCGCCGATATAGGGATGAGATCCTCAGACCTATTGTAGTCCCTTACGCTGCAGCAATCGGAGATAACTTCATTTTAATGGACGATAACTGCAGGCCACATCGTGAAAACCTGGTGGAGGATTTCCTTTTCGAGGAAGGAATCGTTCGAATGGAATGGCCAGCGTGTTCTCCAGACATGAATCCAATCGAGCACGTTTGGGACGCTCTAGGAAGACGAGTTTCTGGCCGCCAACAACCCCCACAAACTCTCCAAGAACTGGAAAGAGCTCTTCTGGAAGAGTGGGGCAGAATACCCCAACTCGTCATTAATAGCCTCATTGAGTCCATGCCTCAAAGGTGTTCAACTTTGCTGGCCGCCCGTGGAAACCATACCGCCTACTGAAAATGATTTTCTTTGAAGAAAACACCTTTTCTTATTCTTTTTTTCTCATATGCACAAATTGTGTTTTCTTCCTTTAGTACACAAATGCGCAATAAAATGCATTTTTTTCTGCCAAACATGTGTAATTTATTCTCATATAACCTACTATGTCTGTCGACCATGTATCAATCAGCTAAAAAGTTTACCAGATACAAAATCCACCTAAAACTGCAACATTCTTTAATTGTTTTGAGCAGTGTATTTAAAAAAAGGATGTCAAAGTGGGCATTTTGAACGGAATTTCCCGAATCAATTGTGTGATCACTTTCTTCTGGACACGATAACCTCCGCAATTCTGCACAAATCTCTTCCGAACTGATACATAAAATCAAGGGACATAAAATCTCGGTCAAGTTCGTTAATGGGCAAAAGCGGACAAAGGGGATGGAAATAGGGAGGGGTTTTGTGAAAACCGAAAAAACCCCATAACTTCTTAATTTTTGTACACATCAAATCAGTTTAAAGTTTTTATTACTTCTAAAAATAGCGTCAAAAATCCAATTCATGCATCACAAATTTTTGAAAAAATTTAAAATAGGCTCAAGGGGCGCAAAAATAGGGTTTTTGGGAGAAAAAAATTCCTTACTTCGTCAATTCTCACGATATTAAATCCAATAATTTTATTATACATCTCCTTAATACTATCTACAACTTTTATATTCAGAAGTTTTTGATAGGACCAATTCGTATCGCAAAAAAAATATATATATTAAAAACGAAAACAAAAAAGGGGGGTTGAAGAAGAAAAATTTTCATAACTCCGTCAATTCATAAGATATAAAATCTCCATGTATTTATCATATATCTTCTTAATATTGTCTTCAACATTTATATAGACAAGTTTTTGATAGGGCCATTTCTTACCGCAAAAACAAATTAAAAATACATAGCGGTTGAAGAAAAAAATCATCTTACTAAGGGTGCATTTAAATCCAAACTGTCTATTTTCTTACTCATTTTTAAATTCATTTTTGCTCTCAAACGCATCCAATTGCTAGATTCTCTTATTCAGAAACTATATAATATACAGTAATGATCGATTTTTTATATAGGCAGAATATATTTCAAAAACTGATGCCAAAGTGGGCATTTTGAACAGAATTTCCCGAAGCGATTGTGTTAGAAACGAAAAATATTGCCCTACTGAGAAAATAATTGTTTATTAATCAAGTTTTAATTAATTGAAAGAAAAATAAAAACACAGGTCGCTTATAAATCTTTTCAAAAATCACGTCAGCATGTTTCATATTTTTTTTTTATTATTAAAAATGAAACTGAAAATGTGCCAGAAAATTTCGAGTTGTTGAGTATGGATTTTTTTTTTTTTTTTTTTAATATCGCCTTAACACGATTCTGATAAAACCAGCTATTTTATAAAAAGGAAATAAAAGCTCGTCAAAAGCAGACAGATAAAACTGTTAAAGTGGATTTATATCTAATAATGATTTAGTTTTTGTTGGTGAAATTAGTCTACTTAACTTCGAAATCTACCTCTGCCTGTAGGCCGGTCCGGCAGGGATTTTTTTTTATTTACTTGTATTGATGACTTTTAAGTTGTGTTTAATTGTTAGTTCCTATCTATAAACACTGTTTTGGTGAGGTCTATAGATGTCTATGATGGTTAGAGTTGCAGTAAAGCTAGAGATCCTACCTACACAACTTCCAAGTTGTATAACATTTTAACGGAGCTTCTGACTGTAAAATAGTCAATGGAACATCGTCTTCATTTTAAAGACCTATCCAATGATATGCCACTGAATAGTGTGCGTAAAAATTTTTTTTCGTCTGTACTGTCATTTTTTATTTTACGGCCGCCATTTTGAATTTATAAAAACAAAATCTAACCTATAACCATCGGGCCTGTAAGACGAATCGATAGAGACCTCATTCATTAAAATCCATTCAGCCGTTGGGATGTTTCGAGGGTATAAAGAAATCCACATACAGATACGCGTGAAACACATAACCCTTCTTTTCAGTCGTGTAAAAAGGCTACGTATTATATTAGCTTTTGGACTAAACGGGGTATATTTTTGTTAAATTGTCCTACATTTACACTACTATGTCTTCTCATATTCACGGCTTAACCCTCACCTTTAGAAGTGCTTCCGTTTGTTAGATGACAAGCCACTCCTTTTAGGTAGCTTTCATTACAAAAAGCTACCTATTGCAGCGGTTCGGAGGAAAGCGATTTCAAAAAATTTTGGTATATTTTCATCGATCATGACCCCCAGACCCCGAAACCACCCTCCGTTCAAAAGTTGATATACATATATGTATATATATATATATATATATATCCATATATATATATATATATATATATGTATGGATATATATATATATATATATATATATATATATATATATATATATATATATATATCTGACTTCTGTCATACTGTAACTCTCGAATTTATGAACCGATTTGGATGTAATTCGGTATGTACATAGTACATACCAATGTCTCGACCGAGTTCGTTGGCCAGCTTCATCCGCCATTTTGTTTCAAAATGGCGGCCATTTAAAATTTTCTTAAAAATTTTAAATTTGACATGTGGTACCAAAGATTTAAATAGGAAAAATATTTTTTTCTTATGTATTTGACCTTTATACAAAGATTCCGGAGCAGTTTTTGTTTCGTCTATATCTTAAAAAATGGCTGAGTTATAGCATTTTGAATTTCTAGCGTGGCTGACATTTTGAAAAGTCCTGAATTTTGTCACGCGATAAAAGGCGTATTTATGAACCGATTTGGATGTAACTTCGTTTGTACATAGTACATACCAATGTCTCGACCGAGTTCGTTGTCCAGCTTCATCCACCATCTTGTTTAAAAATGGCAACCATTTAAATTTTTAAGAAAAATTTAAATTTGAAATGTGGTACCAAAAAATTTAAAATTGAAAAAATATTTTTGACCTTGATACAAAGATTCGGGAGCAGTTTTTGTTTCGTCTATATCTCAAAAAATGGCTGAGTTATAGCATTTTGAATTTCTAGCGTGGCTGACATTTTGAAACGTCCTGATATTTGTCACGTGATAACAGGCGTATTTATGAACCGATTTGGATGTACTTTGGTGTGTACATAGTACATGGAAATATCTCGACCGAGTTCGTTGGCCAGCTTCATCCACCATCTTGTTTCAAAATGGCGGCCATTTAAAAAAATTTTAAAAATTTAAAATTTAAAATGAGATACCAAAATATTAGAAAATGAAAAAGATTTTTTTTGTATGTGTTTGACCTTAATACAAAGATCCCGGAACAGTTTTTGTTTCGTCTATATCTAAAAAAATGGCTGAGTTATAGCGTTTTGAATTTCTATTGTGGCTGACATTTTAAAACGACCTGATTTTTGTCACGCGATAACAAGCGTATTTATGAACCGATTTGGATGTTACTTGGTCTGTACATAGTACATACCAATGTCTCGACCGAGTTCGTTGGCCAGCTTTATTCGCCATCTTGTTTCAAAAGGGTTGCCATTTAAAAAAATTAAATTTAAAATTTAAAATGAGATATTAACCCTTTCACCGTTTGAAACTTTCTCACTGTTCTCCCCGAAAAACATTCTTGTAAATAATTGGAGTCCGTTACACTATAGGAATACAGGTTTACCTGGTAGGTTAGTTACCTCGAGAGGTTGCCATAATCTGTATGGCAACTGGGCTGCGGAAGAGAGGTAGTAGGGTTGATAGATACTATTAGGAATCGCTATTTTGGCGCAAGCGTATTTTGTTTGTGTAAAATTAATAAATTCGTTTTGTTCCAAATCGACTGTTTTATTCGAATTCGACCAGATAAAACCAAGATATGTTTTTATTTACATTTCCATGTTGCGTTTGTTATTAAATCTCATTTCACATTTATTAAATGAATTTAAAACTGATATCGCTTAGAAGAAAAATCAATATTTGATCACATACATATCTATTAATTACACTTCATTTATGTATTATGTATATATTTTTAGCTATTTGAATTATTTATGATAAAGGTGTCTCCATTCTCATATTAGAGTGTAACACAATTTAAAAGCAGTAAAAACTCGTATCAAATGATAATATATATATTTTTTCTTTAATTCAAAAAGTTGCTTTTTTATGGAACTGCTTGTGTAAAATAGAAATAGTAGTAGGGGAATGTGGGGGGCATAGTGAAGTACTTAAAGACAATTGCAATTTTCCGAAATTTTATATGAAATTTTACACTACACAATTTATAATGCTTGACTTATTATTTTTTTTTTTTTGAAATTTTTATTCTTGAATTTCTGTGATGATGTAACATAATAGTAAAAAATTATCACTTTACCCCCCCCCCCCACACCGATATAGGGCAAAGGGAAATATAAACAAGTTCACTTCTTTACATGATTTTTTGCAGTTCTATGATAATTATGCTGATCCACATAAGAAACAAATCTGACCATGTCTGAGTTCTTCCATTTTACACACCTTTCCTGTATTTCTGTATAGTATAAAAGACTTATATCATCAGTTATAGGCCACACATCAACATCTTTTTTTGTCTGTGTGGTCGCATGAACTTAACTGAACAAAAAAAAATATGATGCATTTTGCGAGGTAACTAAATAATTTTACTAACAAACTGCTTCTTATTTACATGGACCTTAATCTGAGTGTGACTCAAGAGAAAATCCCCCATTCTTTATTTCACTCAGTTCCACCTTTTCTGGAACAAGCTATGACAAGAATATGCACATGACTGGCTCTAGTCCATTCAATGAGTTCTAAATTGCTAGTATGTGTCTTATGCACATCAATTATAAGTAAAACAGGTAGTTATTTCGTTGGCTTACTATGTTCCACTAAATGATTAATCACTTTTTAAATTTTTTTTCAGAGAAACACAGTGAGAAAAATTATTTTTAATAATAAATATTGTGTTCATATCCTGATAATATTTTAATAAATTATCCAAATGAATGCTTTAAATACAACTCATGCTGCTTTATGTGTGTTTAAGTTAGACGCATCAATTTATGTAGGGGAGACTGGGGTGGGATGAGACACCTGCAATAATTCTTAAAATAAGATTTATTTTTAATTTATGACTCTTCAACTAGATGGAATAATCATTGCATTATACTTGTTGCTATAAATCTTTTTTGTTGCAGGCAACCTATGAGTTTATGACTTAAAAAGACTATTTTACAATATTAAAAGCAAGTAACTACTCAGATTTTTAATATAAATTTTCAATCTCATTCTTTGTTGCTAACTTAATTGTTTTTAATATTTTGTAAACTCAACAATATGCCATTTGTAAATGAACAGTTAAGTAAAATCTAAACACTGAAAATTTATGCAAGAGCTGTCTGATTCCGATTGTGGGTCTGAAACCTATAATAATGTTATAGAGAAAGAAGCAGGTGATACATCTAGCGGTTCTGAATTTATTGTCCCAGATGGTCATGCAGTTTCATCATCTAGCTCAAGTGAAAGTGAAAACGTAATAGCTCATGCAATTTCCAGTTCTGATGTATCTAAGAACGCCAGAGCAGGATGTAGTGAAGGCTCAAAAAAAAAAAAAAAAAAAAAAAAAAAAAGTGAGAAAAAACAATCAAACAACTGATTGTGAAGAAATTGCTAGAGATGGAACCAGGGCTTAATTGGCGCCGGAGACCAGCTCTGTTTAAAAATTTTATTTATTCATGTATAGGAAAAAAAAATTCCTCCTTCAAATTTACGTATTCTATTCCAAATCATGTTAATGCTATTTTGATCAGAATGAAAATGAAGGGAAAACAAAAATCATGTTTTTCTATTCTAATAATATTTGCAAATTTATGAAGGCGACGCATTGATACGACGCCTCTGGCCTCTCAAGAGACTGAACAATGAATTTGCTTTCAGTTCGATTTTCTTTTATGACAGTAGGATAATTTTATTTATTTCTTTTTTTATGTAGTATCTAATTTGAAAAGAATATATTCTATTATTAGCCAGCAAAGTTTTGTTTGTTTGAGGTTTTTTTTTGTCTTCTATTGCGTATGAGAATAAAAATCACGTTAGTGATTTTTCTATTTATTTTGTATTATGAACGCAGCCCATGCTAAAGCTCTGCTCTGCACATTTATGAAATCCCTTTCATTTCTAAGTAGAAATAATTGCCATATTCTGATAGAAAGCAATCGAGCAGTGTTTCTCCTTTTTCTATAAAAGCATCAAATCTTTCCGATAATAGTGTCAAATATTTAATTTAATCTGATTTTCAGGAGCTCATCACAAAAGATTGTTATGTGTAAGTAAATGATTATAATTTAAGATATGCACCTTTTATAGGAAATAGAAAAATATTCTTCGGTTCTTCAGAATATAAATATTAATTTCTGTAAATTCCATTCATTTTTTCATAAATATGTATAGCTGTGAATTATCCCTTTTTAAGTAGATTTCGTAAGAAATACTACCAATTATTATAGACCCACGACGAGAAGAGACCTGTCAATCATACGTGACGTAGTCTAAGACGAACCCATTTCTTCCAAATCGGAGCGGGGATTTGTCTTCTCTACGCCGCGCCGTAGAGGAAAAAGGAGAGGTTGCCATATTTCCCAAATATGCGAGGTTTTGGCGCTATTTATATATATAATATTGACTTTAAAGGGGAATTACATAAAAGCGTTAAAAATTTATATAAACTATGTTACTTTTTAATTATTACGATAATACAGAGAATTAATTATTTTTGTTTAAGTATAATTTATTAAAAATTTTGTTAAAAAATAGTATTTTTTCTTTTTTAATGAATGAATTGCATCTCGACTTTTTGTAATAGCGAAATACTTAAGAAATACTAATTTACTTTATTTAAGCACATCTTTCATTTTAAGAATAATCAACTGAATTATGTATTTTTGTATAGGTACTAATAGTAAAGGTAATAATATCATATTTTGGACTTTTAACTTATATTATCTTAAAACTTAATGTGTTTTTAAATACTTTTAATAACCAATAAAGATATAATTTAACTTTAACACAATAGTCAATGAAAAATTTAAAAAATAAAATAAAGTAATAATTAAAGATTTTATTTTTGATTTACGAGCTTAATTTATAATATAATTACTAAAAAATTTTAAGGCAAATTAATGATCCACCTATGACATTTTTCTTAATTTATTTTTAGCTCGATGGACAGAAAAAAAAAATCTACGAGCGGAAAAATTAAAAAATTGATGCATCTGTAGTCCGTTTTAAACAAGTTGGAAATTGCTCGTCAAACGTGGCAAATGAGGTGCGTTCGTACTATAACTAGTTTTATAATCATTTTTTGCACCCCATATTATATTGAATGTATAATTTTTTGCACTTCATGAAGTGCATAGTCTGATACATCATTAAAATGCACTTCCAATATTTTTTTCCCATTCCCCGTAATGTAACGGAACACTTTTGACTGTCCCTGTAATTAAACTATACATCCGATTTTCCTAAAATTTGAAATAGCTCAACAAAATTTTGCAACAATTATATCTTTAAAATTTCAGACCATTCGGAAGGCTCTAATATCATTAAAATCCACATGCAATAATTTTTCCCATTGGCCGTAATGGAAAGAAAAAATTTGACTGTCCCTGTAATTTAACTATACATCCGATTTTCATAAAATTTCAAATGGCTCGACAAAATTTTGCAACAATTATATCTTTAAAATTTCAGATCTTTCGGAAGGCTCTAATATCATTAAAATCCACTTGCAATAATTTTTCCCATTGGCCGTAATGTAAAGAAAAACTTTTGACTGTCCCTGTAATTTAACTATACATCCGATTTTCATAAAATTTGAAATGGCTCGACAAAATTTTGCAACAATCATATATTTGAAATTTCAGACCAATCGGTTGGGTAGTTTTTGCTCTGTTACATGCGGACAGACAGACGGACGGACAGACGGACGGACAGACGGACGGACAGACGGACGGACAGACGGACGGACAGACGGACGGACTGAACGACGACTATAGGTGCTACGTATTTATATAATTACGAACGCACCTAAAAATGAAGAATATCTATATGAAATAAGTTAAATTAAGAAATGCACTCGACAAAAGGAGGGGGGGGGGGATCCTGATGTAAAATTATAAGCGACTTGCTGTTTCAGAATGGCAGTATTTTTTTTTCTTTATTTCTGTGCTGTCACTTCCGAAAATTCTTTTTAAAACGCCTGTTTTGATCTTTTCTACGTTTATTTTTTGCTCTATGGACAGAAAAAAAAAATCTACGAAGGGAAATATTAAAAAATAGATGCATCTAAAATTCGTAGCCCAGACCGCATTTTTTAAAATGAAGAATATATATATGAAATAAGTTAAATTAAGAAATGCACTTTAAAAAAGAAGGGGAGGGGGGTGGAAGCTCCTGGTGTAAAATTATAAGCGACTTGCTGTTTCAGAATGGCAGTATTTTTTTTTCTTTATTTCTGTGCTGTCACGTCCGAAAATTCTATTCAAAACGCCTGTTTTGATGTTTTCTACGTTTATTTTTTGCTCTATGGACAGAAAAAAAATCTACGAAGGGAAATATTAAAAAATAGATGCATCTAAAATCCGTAGCCCAGACCGCATTTTTTAAAATGAAGAATATATATATGAAATAAGTTAAATTAAGAAATGCACTTTTAAAAAGGAGGGGGGGGGGGTGGAAGCTCCTGGTGTAAAATTATAAGCGACTTGCTGCTTCAGAATGGCAGTATTTTTTTTTTTTTTTTTTTTTTTTTTTTGTGTTGTCACGTCCGAAAATTCTGTTCAAAACGCCTGTTTTGATCTTTTCTACGTTTATTTTTTGCTCTATGGACAGGAAAAAGAATCTAAGAAGGGAAATATTAAAAAATAGATGCATCTAAAATCCGTAGCCCAGACCGCATTTTTTAAAATGAAAAATATATATATGAAATAAGTTAAATTAAGAAATGCACTTTTAAAAAAAAAAGGGGGGGGGGGAGCTCCTGCTGTAAAATTATAAGCGAATTCCTGTTTCAGAATGGCAGAACTTCTTTTCTTTAATTTTGTGCTGTACTTTATGTGCAATCATTCTTTCTTTAGAATGAATTGTTTTCCCTTTTGAGGACTTGTTTAATATTTAAAAAAAAATGTTTTGAAAAAAAAAAACAGTTTAAAAATGGCAAAATAAACTAAATGACAGAGAGACAGTAAAACACAGCTAATCGAGAGAGGGAAAACAGGTTTATGTCAAGGAATGAGCAAGTTATTGGCGCGAAAATTATTTCATTGCAACCCCTAGCTTTTAGTGGGGAATGGTCAAACTGAAACAGTGGGGTCATTTTTCCCCTCCAGTATCGCCTTGCACACCTTCCGTAAAATAGACTCATCTAAAAGAGGGTGTTTCCCAAGTCTCATCTCGTGGTGGGTTTATAATACATTCTCTCCTATGTTGGAATTTCTGAAAATTTTTTGCAGATACACGTCGATCATGACCCCAAGAGCTCAAAACCACCCCCGGTTCAAATCGTTATATATCTATCTATCTATATCACTTTTTTTTTATGGACACGATAACTTCCACAATTCTGCACAAATCTCTTCCTAACTGATATACAAAATCAATGGGCAGAAAATCTCGGTCCAGTTCGTTAATGGGCAAAATTGGACCAAGGGGGTGGAAATAGGGAGGGGTTTTGTGAAAAAGAAAAAACCCCATAGCTTCTTAGTTATAATACATATCAAATCAGTTTAAAGTTATTATTACTTCTAGAGAAAGGGCCAAAAATTTATGTATCACAAATTTTTGATAAAATTAAAAATGGGCTCAAAAGGCAAAAAAAACAGGGTTTTACGGAGAAAAAAATTCATAACTTCATCAATTCTTAAGATATCAAATTCACTTAAACTTATTGTAAATCTTCTTAATACTATCTACAACTTTTATGTTGACAAGTTTTTGATAGGACCAATTTTTACAGCAAAAATAAATAAATAAGAAAAAAATGGGGGGTGTTGAAGAAGAAAAAGTATCTGCTAAAAAGATTGTGATGACTAGTTATATCAGCTATCATTATATCATTAATTGGATCATTTCTTACCACTATTTTCAAATAGTAATTTCAGCTAATATCTTAAATTCTTGGTTAAGACCGACACCTCCTGACGAATGCATCTACGGATAGCTTGTTTAAAGGTGTTTCTTTCAGATGCACCTTTGTTAAAAATAGAGTGCGCTACAGTGTTGATTTCAGGGGGTGGCCCGGGGGGGACATTCCCCCCCCAGAGCACTGAGATGTCCCCCCCGGAAGATTTGAGATTTTGTGTTTTCAATGGTCAAAAAGTGCAATTTCCCCCCCGGAACTCTTTAATGTCCCCCCCGGAGCCACAGAAATCCCTCCCGGAGAAAAGTGTTTGAATTCAACACTGGTGCGCTACCTGGTGGTGGAATGTGGAACTAACAGACCACGATTTCATTTTAAGTAGGCAATCTAAACAAGAAACTGTTTGAAACTTTAAGATAGTTTATAACACATAAGAAAAAGTTTTAAAAAGAATGGCACATGAAATTTCGGGGGGAGGGATGCTAGAATTTTAAAAACCCTACCGTTTAGGTACTTTTTTTTTTTATGGAGTCCTGATATAAATGCTACTTATTAAATATAAAAATGTCAAAAGTTCAGCTACCACTATTTTATAATAGTAATTTCAGCAAATATCTTAAACTCTTGCTTAAGACCGCAAGCCCCTCGAGTAACATATCTACTGATAGGTTGTTTAACGGGGTTTAGTTCAGGTACAGTTTCGTTAAGAATACAATTGTGGTGGAATGTGGAACTAATAGAACACGATTTTGTTAAAATTAGGAAATCTAACAAGACGATCTGTTTTAAACTTTAAGATAGTTTATAAAACATCATAAAAAATTATAAAAAATAATAGCACATCACATTTCGGGGGGGGGGGAGGAGCAGGAAAGAAATTAGGTAATACAACAAGGCGATCTGTTTGAAACTTTAAGATAGATCATAACACATAACAAAAATTTTTAAAATGAGGCCGCATCAAAAATGGGGGGGCGCGCGTTTTACCACCCGGGTAGTGTACTTTTTGAAATGTTAACGATACACGTCATGTGACATATCGTTAGAAAGGGCTGTGACCACTTATTCATGTTATGCACAACCGGTGCCCCCCCATTTTCCCTTCTGGGGAGCACCTTTCTAAATTTTGCCAACACCACTCATGTGATATATCGTTGGAAAAGCCTGTGACCACTGAATCATGTTATGGACCTCCGGTGTCCATCCCCCCCCAGGGTGCTACATTTCAAAATTTTGCCGACACCCCTCATGTGATATATCGTACGAAAGGCCTGTGACTGCTTAATCATAATATGCAACTCCAGTGTCCATACCCCCACTTTTCCACCCAAGGGGGGCGTTTTTCTAAATTTTGCCGACACTCCTCATGTGATATATGTCGTTAGAAATGCCTGTGACCGTTTAAGCATAATATGCATCGCCGGTTTCCATCCCCCCACGTGGCAATTTTCTAAATTTTGTAGACACCCTTCATATGATATATCGTTGGAAAGCCCTGGGGTGTGGATTATAAGATTTTTGCAGTGTGTGCGCGCGCAGCACGCCTGCTATACTGTGCCGTAGGCAGCGGTGACCCGGTTCGACATTTACGTATACATTACAGATTCGTTTTAAAGGAGGGGGCGTGCAGTGCGTGCGCAGCACGCCTGCTATACGGTACCGTAGGCAGCAGGGACACGGTTCGAGGTTCGTTCGCTTCGAGATTTCACAAGAAAAGGAGGGGCTCGCTAGCGGACGAAGCCAGCTAGTCTATACTATTAATGTTGGTAAACGTCTGTCTGTGTGTGTTGTCTACTTTGTGTTGGAACTACATTTTTCTCGGAGGGCGCATAGAGATGCAAGAGGCGAGGGAAAAATTCGGGGAACCCGGACTTTCATGTTGCGAAAGAATCGCGCGGTTATTACCGGAGTAATTAAGATTTTACCACCTCATTAGAAAGCACTGGGAAACACAATCAAAATCTGTAAATACTTGCTTGGAAATTCCCAAGCTAATGTTTGTTTACATGTCTTACTTGTTTAAGCGTGTAGGCATAAGCTTAGCGTGACCAGAAACTTTGGGTGGGGAGCACCAGGGCCGTGCAAAGTAAAAACTGTGTCCGGGATAAATTTTCAATTTTGCCTCGCCCCCCCCCCCCCAAAAAAAAAATCTTTGTGTTCTTATTCAGAAATTATGCAAGCGAATGGCTATTTCCATTTTTTGTTAAAGTCGAAACATCTTTCTGAAAATACTGTCAAAGTTGGTGTTTTGAATCGAATTTCAAGACGCAATAGCACTGGTAAAGGGGAAAAACCTACCGTCACGTGATAAAAATCGCTTATAACTCGAGAAGTAATTTATTTAACAAATAAACGGTCAAGTGCGAGTATTACTCGCGCACAGAGGGTTCCATAGAATAAATATATGAATTTGTAATTGCATTATTAAAAAAACCGTTGCTAAAAGAATACTAA
Organism: Maratus speciosus; assembly: GCA_963932465.1. NCBI lineage: Eukaryota > Metazoa > Arthropoda > Arachnida > Araneae > Salticidae > Maratus > Maratus speciosus. Next base: position 374,123,717 of record OZ010787.1, read on the forward strand.
GACTTATAAAAAACTATACAACGTAGGATTGGGTATAACAGTATATATCAGAAGAGCGTAAATGGATATATCATGAAAGTTCAAAGATATATGGAACTTAAATAATGTCAAATATAGCTATTCTGTATAACTCATTTTTAATATTATCCTGATCAGTTTATGATGAACTTAATTCGATACTGACAATAAAAGCAGAGCATATTTAACGCCCTGACCGCCGAGCCAAAGGGCAAAAATGTAATGTTGTTTTTTCTGTGATTTTTTTAAAAGGCTAAATAAATATATTTTCCAACATGATATATATATTTCTATTACATATGGGTATATGCTTGAGAGTATGAATCATAACTTAATTTCTTAAAACTGGATTATATCTGTCGAATTATATAAATTTAAATAATGCCTCTGTAGCAAAACCTGCAGCTTAGGGAACGGATATATCAGTTCGCCGCGGTGAGAAGGTTAAACTTCATTTGGCCTTTCATAAAACTAAGTTCAGCCTGGTAATAACCTTTATTTCTACAGTGTAGCTAAAACAAAACCTTTGTTCAAAGTTTAACTTTGGCATTGTGCTAAGCGCGCTTCGAAAGGAGGTCGCAAAGTTGCAACGCCGCCTTGGTCAGTGCCGCGTTTTTCCAGATAGGTTTTTAATTAACTTTTAAAGTCACCCGAGGCGTATTGAGAGATACATTCAATGCAAACTAGTCGCGAATCCCACAGTATTTATGTGATTCATTCTAATTATAACTTTCGAGGGCGGTGTCCTTACAAAAAAGAACACCTAATTTTGATTCCAAAACAGACAAACGGCACCAAGAATATTTAATTAAAATTTTCCTTTTATCATGTACGTGAAAATAAGCAAGTTCGTATTTTCTAATAAATTCGTTTATAAATTCTGGTGTCAGCCCTTTATTTCATAAGTTTATAAACAGAATTACTCCGCGCCGGAAACGGTTAAGTGGTCGCAAGACTCTTAAAACTTCGAAATTTTAGAAATTTTAATTTTTTTAGATGTTAAACTTCTATCTTTTCTGAACATTTTGATATATTTGTTTCCTTGAAATTCCCATTAGAACAGAAGTTATGGCTTTTAGAATTATACCCGCTCAATATCTGAAGCGGCGTTTCCGAAACTTTGAAGTCATTTTTCTCCAAATGTCGTTTTTTGGGCATAACGCGCAGGAACCTCAAAAACTTCTGAATTTTTTTTCATGAAATTTTCAAAACATATATTTCATGTTAGTCTGTACAAACTGAAACTAAAATTTCCTTTTTATTGTTCAAAAAAAATATTTTTTTAGGAGATTATACTGTTGAAATTTTCAAAATTTGTATTAGCTAAATGCAACATTGCATTAAAAATATAAAAATGCTTTAAATACAAATTTATTTAAGTTCAGGGTAATTATTACAATCTGAAGTATAAGTAAGCACTAAAATTTTCATTCTAGTTCCAATATTTATTTTGTAATCCTGAAAACTGTTATGCCAATTTTCTGTTCGACAAATGTTTAGCAGTTTCAAGCCCCCTATAAATACTAATTCTGCATCTTGCAATTTTTTAAATACATGAAATGAAAGAACATACTTTGTCTTTCATCCCAATTAAAATTGTGTTTTAAAATCATATACATTTTAAGACATTAAATGTTGAAAATGGTCTTTTTTTTTCCAATTTTTAGTCTTGAGACCCCTGAAATTAATATGTTTTTAACAATTTGACATTTATTGCTTTTATACTGTTACTGAACATTACATTACACATATATATCATTAAAATTGTTAACTAGGCATAGAGTACGCCGCCCCTGCCATTGTATATGTCCAAACTGGCCGTATCTTTAAGGGTTAATATCTCGTCTAATTACTGATGATGTTTTTCGAAATTCATTATCAACAAGGCTTTTATATTTCTGCTACGATAGGTACATCTAGCGATGCTCAACAATTTTTCTGCCAGTAATCGAAATTTGTGTGTAGCAGAAAAATATGAATTTTTCAAAAACTATGTGACCTAGGGTATTTTCCGGCAAGGTTTAAATTAATGTCTACTACCTCTAATTTTTAGGTAGATTTCGTAAGAAATACTACCTATTGCAGTCGTTACCATGGTGCGACTTTTGAAAAATTCCTTCATAACTTTTCATTATAGGACCCCAGGAACCCAAAACCACCCCCACCTAAAAAGTTTATATATATATATATATATATATATATGTATGTACTAAATTTTGTCCGCACGATAAAAGTCGCAATTATGCACGAATCATCTTCAAACTCGCCAACAACTTTGAGATGGCTAATATCTCGGCGGGGATTGAAAATGGGCGAAATTGGCCCAAGAGGGTGGAAATGGGGAGGGTTCAAAATTTTGAATACTGTCTTGACATGATTCTGATAAAACCAGCTCTTACACAACAATGGCAGGAAAAAAATAAAAGTTTTTCGTTATAGCAGTTGCCAACAATTAAAAAAAAAACAAATAATAAAATTCTCACCACAACAATTACTTTTCTTTTGCAAAATTTTCACGTGTAAAATTAAATAGTTTGACAAATTGAAAACAAATTGAATATTACGTCATAAGTTTCCTAGAGCAAGATTTCAGCATGAAAACTCAAAATAAATAGTTTGACGAATTAAAAAAAATATGTATATTGCGTCATATTGGCAATATAATGGACCTCAGCAGGTGAATATGTAACGCCATGTAAGTTTGAAGAAACGTATTAAAACATGATAAAAACCCGACTATGGAAATATTAACATATTTTAACACTTTAAGGTTCTCTGAATTTTTTGTAGCCACTTTTTAAACCTATTCCATATATATGTGTGTGTGTGTATTCGTGTATATTACAATTTTCGCAAAAAGTTTAGCTCCCTACAGCTCGCTCTTTGTGAAGAAACTGGGTTTTATCTCTAATCTTGATTTAAATTTTGTTGGAGAATTTAGTGCTTAACATCGAAATCTACCTCCGCCTGTAGGCCCGAGCCGGCAGGGATTTTTTTATAATTTTAGTTTCAGTAGATTCGGAATTAGATGGGGGGGGGGGGGGGGACATATTTTTGCACTACATTTTCAACAATATCTTTCAAAATATAATACCTAAAATTAAAAGGAATGCATTTTTGAGTTCAGCGTTACGAAACCTTTCACACGATACCCGATACTATATACAAAGAAAATAGTTTTTTTTTTTCTAGTACCATAATTAACCCCTCTACATTTTTACTAAATATATTTATGAATGTTTATTAATCTGAAAATATGTGGGTTAATGGTCTTTATTACTTTCCCGAATTTGAACTTTCCACGTTCCATAGTTTACGAGTAAAATGGCTGTGACAGACAGACACAGAAGTGATCTTATAATTGTTACGTTTTTACTTTTTAAGTACGGAACCCTAAAAAAATGTTAAACGCTATTCGATTCAAAATCGCTTCAATAGTCGAGCCTATATAACTTTAATGTCTTTACAGTTAAAAATGAGTCAGAGCATTTCATCTTGATATAAGAATATTATAAGAAACATTTCTTCATAAAATTATGAGGGATTACAATGAGGCTAATATTAGTTACTTTTAATTAAAAAATTTTTAATCTAATAATGTTTCATTTTTAAATCTCTATGATAATGGATACATTAATCCATCTTACAAAAATGAAATTGTTTTATCATCAGAATATTAGACTTGTTTTTAATAATAAGGAGAAAAAAAAAACATTTTTTTAAAATTGAAGTTTACAACGATTTGAAAGCAAATATCACACTAGAAACCCTTCTCTTAAAACATAATCATGGTAGTGTAGATTCCCGATTATCCGACATCTATGTATATTTATCGAGTCTATGAAATAGAATAAAGTTACAAAACTGAAATATTGCATTTCGTCTTATGATTTTGTTTAGAATAAAGTTTTTTTTTCTAAAAAATTCAGACTTTTTTTTTTATAAAATAACATCAAAGTTGGTCTTGTGATTTCCGAATTCGAAGGCTGACAATTATAAGACGGATCCATTTAGTAATCCGCTTTAACCCTTACTGGCGCGGAGTAATGCTGTTTATAAACTGGTGAAATAATGGACTGACACCGGAATTTATAATTTAATTTATTAGAAAATACGAACTTGCTTATTTTTACGTATATTACGAAAGGAAAATTTTAATTAAATATTCTTGGTGCCGTTTGTCAGTTTTGGAATTAAAATTGGGTGTCCTTTTTTAAGGACACCTCCCTCGAAAGGGTTAAATCAAGCTGCTTCGAATTAGGAAAAACGTTAAGAAAAGGAAGAACGCTACTCGAAATGGAAATGAGTTTATGAATGTCTATCCCTGCCCCTCTACAAATATTATACTGTTAAAAAAGAAAAAAAGAGGGTTACTATTTTATCTTGCATATATTTCACCCCTTAGTTTTTAGTGTTATTGGCCGGATTTCATGCCCTTTGAAGCTGGATCTGGATATAAAAAAAGTAACTTTAGTAAAAGGCCATAGGCGGAATTTTTCAGTTGGTGCCTACTTAGAAATGGTAAAAGGACGAGAAAAATAATTTGGGAGAGTAAAGGCAGGGACAAATGCGGCTTTTACTAGCCATGACGCGCTGGGTGAGGGTTTTTTTGTTTTTTATCACGGGCAGTCGCCCAAGCTCTACTCCTCTAAGAATGGATTTGGTTGGTTGCAAAAAAGAATTGCACGAAAAGTAATGCAAAAAAGAATTGTACCAAACGGGACAAGACAGCGTTTTTCAAGGGGTGACTTTACCAGCCATGGCGACCTATGCGAGATTTTTCACTGAACCACTACAAATGCTACACTCTTTTATTTAAGGGTTCTACTAAGAATTTTACTTTTTAAAATGATTTAAGTCATAGACATGGTACATTTGTAATGAGAAAATGAACAGCTCTTTTTTCTAATTCATATGCAATCTTCTATTATAGGTGATACTTTTTATCGATTGTTAAATTTTAATGCATTTGGTTAAGTTTTCTGTTTCGATTTTCCGGTCGCAAGACATTTTTATACAAATTCAGATATATATGCATATCTAACGACAGAAAAAATCTTCATTTGGTGCCCTCTACGCCTTCTGTTTTGGATCCCGGGGTGCAGAATGGTTGGGGGGGCACATGCGCCACCCCCTCCCAACTCTACGCCTATGCATGTATAGTAAATTCTGTATTGTGAGTTGCGATATTTTGGACAAAAACTTACAATAAAAGCACGGGCTCTGTGTCTATGTCTCCATTCTCTTACAAAAACACTGTAAACTAGATCAAGATGATTGTGAAAAATTGATCGAGATCTAGAACAAGTGATGCGCTACGGCTTCCTATCTTTTCGTTGACTGCGTTTACTGTGTCAACGGAAGACGATGTTAATCAGTTTTTGGAATCGGAAAACGAGAAGGAATCATCCATTTGGACCTGAACAATGGTATACCATACAATGGCGGCTCGTGAATTTTTTCGAGAAATTAAAATCGGTTCCTATAATAAATGAACTTTCAGATTTCATTCTCGCAATAAAATAACCGTAAATATAGAAGCGAAAGTGAAACTACGAGCTGTCGTACTGTTAACTACTGCAGGAGTTTATAAGTGCGGCAACTCAAGAGAAATGCCGACGCAATAAACTTTCGGCCAGAATCCGGAGGGGAAATTACTGATAGAAGATATATTCATATAATCCCCTTATCAAGAGTTTTGGATACCCATTTTCTCCCTCTTTCTACTGCAGAAAAACATCATTAGAGTTCATAGCGAAAAAGAAACACTTAGTAGTCGACAGATGTAATATGCACAGAAACTGCATCTCTTCATCTTTCTTCGCCTTATGTGAGATATGTTTTAAACCAGACTCGCAAGCACTTATGTTCTATTCTGGTTCGCGTTATAAACTTATAAACATTATAATTGACTGTTACACTGAACACTATTTTATCAGACTTTACTTCCTTGTAACTTTCATAAATATCCAATTATGTATAATTGGTTGATTACCTCAAAGTGCCGAAAATACATCCATATGGTTATCAATTTTAATGATGTAACACGCGCGGAAAAACATATGTAATATTCCCTTTTAAAAACGTCCTCACACAAGTGAAGACGTACAAAATGTAATCTCTTTCTTAGTATCTCTAATTAAACTTCTCCTTTTTCCTTTCCTACAATATGAGTAGTTTCAATGAAGTACAGACACAATAAACCGTCTGTTACATGATTCCTATTTTAAGCCTGATGCACTGAGACCTGAAGGAGTAAAGATATACGAATATATGATGATACGGGATACTCCATAATTCTTAGACGCCCTGACTAACCGCGAGCTGAAAAACGGATATCTATACATAGAAGGTAAGGCCTTTAATTATTCTTTTATTGCTGTGATGAGGCATCGCGCAGTTTGCGTTTATAGTATATGAATTAGTGAGGAGCGTGTGGATTCACCCCAAAAACTGTTAGACTCACAAATTTTTCTAACATATTTTGATTATGAGACTGATTTAATGTCTCATTTAGTAAATTAAACAAATATAGATATCCATTTAGGCAAATTAAGCCAGATAAATAAATCCGGTAGTCAGGTGAAGGAAAAAGTATCTAATTGACTTAAAGGAAAGAAAAATTATGGCTTACGCAAAAGATAGTGCAGCCATTGAAAAACTTAACGCCAATAACTATTCTTGTTGGCGGTTTAAATTAGAAATGCTTTTAATTAGAGAGGAGCTATTTGATGTCATTACCGATCAAGCTCCAGACCCTTTGACTGAAAATTGGAATAAGAAAGACAGGAAAGCACGGGCACTAATCAATCTCAGTATTGAAGATGGGCAGATAATTAACATCAAACATTTAAACACGGCTCGAGAGACTTGGGACACTTTGAAAAATATTCACGAACGGTCCAATCTCTCAAGCAAATTGCACCTCCTTCGAAAATTGTATAGCACAAAGCTAAACGAAGGAGGGAACTTAATCGCACACATCACGAAATTAATGGAACTTATCGACAAATTAGCTGCGATCGGAGAAAATGTTACCGACTCTCATATATCTGCCCTCTTTTTGTGCTCATTACCGCCGTCATATGACACATTGATTACGGCGTTAGAGTCGAGAAATGAAGATGAATTGACGCCCAGCTTTATTAAAAGCAAATTATTTGATGAGTATACTCGTAGAGTTGAAAATTCCGAAAACTCGGAACATAGTACTAAAGCATACAAGGCTCGAGAAAAATTAGTTAACACAGACCGCAAGAGAGGTAACAAATTTTGTTCCTATTGCAAAATGAAGAACCATTCGTACAACGATTGTTGGTTCCTGAAACGGAAAAATAATAATAATCCAGTACAAAATAATAAATTTTACAAAAATAAAAATCACACCACCTCTCTATGTTTTGAAGAAAATGCCCCGGCCAAAACCGCGAAACCGCAAGATACAAGACAGATAGGAAATGAAAATAAAAATGTTGCGTTGTTAATTGAACGACCCGCAAATAAACAAACTTTTATTATCGATAGCGGAAGCTCTAGCCATATTGCCAACTCCAAAGAAATGTTTTCAAATATGACTAGCGACACAGAAACTAACGTAACAGTCGCGAATGGCAATAAACTAATTTCATATGGCTCAGGGGAAATTGTAATTCACACAGGAAAAAACAACAGGCAGATTATACTTCGTGACGTACTGTTTGTGCCTGAAATCGAAACTAACCTGCTGTCAGTAAGCAGGGCAACGAAAAACGGATGTCAAGTTAAATTTGAAAAAGATACATGCGACATTATACATAACGATGAAGTAATTCTTCAAGGTAGATTAAAGGACAATTTATATGAAGTACAAGTAAACAATGATAATCAATTTGAAAGCAATCATGTAAACATTACGCATAAGTGTTCAAACACAAAATGTATTGAGTTGTGGCACAGGCGGTTAGGCCACAGAAGCTACGAAACAATTAAAACCATTGTACAAAAACAACTAGTGAACGGAATTACCATAAACAACTGCCGACACGACAAAGAATGTGAGGTATGCATAAAGTCCAAAACCAACGACGCCCCATTTCCCAAATCGGGTGCACATAGAGCCACGAAAAGGCTAGAATTAATCCACAGTGACGTATGTGGGCCGATAAATACACCCACCATAGGGGGAAAGCGGTACTTCATAACATTCATTGACGACTATTCCAAATTTTGTGTTATCTACTTAATGTCGAAAAAGAGCGAAGCATATGAAAAATTGAGGGAATACATCTCAACCGTCAAAAATAAGTTTGGAAAATTCCCAACCGCCATCAGATCCGACAATGGCGGGGAATATGTCAACGATGAATTAGAAAACTATCTTAAATGTAACGGAATCGAACACCAGCTCACCGTACCATACTGTCCAAGTCAAAATGGCATTGCTGAGAGGAAAAACAGGACACTGTTAGACATGACTAGAAGCATGTTAAGCGAAGCTAACCTCCCACATAAATTATGGGGAGAAGCAATCTGCACCGCAAATCATTTGCAGAATCGCTTGCCTTCCAAATCTATTAGCACTACGCCATATGAGCTTTGGCTAAACAGAAAACCAAATTTAAGATATCTTAAAGTATTCGGCTGTACTGCGTACGCATACATCCACAAATCAAAACGCGGCAAATTAGATGATAAAGCAGAGAAAGGCATTTTCGTAGGTTACGACAACCGATCGAAAGCGTACAGAATATTTACTAGTGACGAAAGAGTCATTTTAGCTAGAACCGTAAAATTCGCGGAAAATAACATGGGTAATATAAATGCTGATGAAAGTTCAAACACGAATGAGTTAATGTCAGAAACAAACAAACACACACGACAGACTGACACAAGCGTAATCGAATTTGATCTAACACAAAACCAAAATTCTTCAGATACACCATCCGCGTCTCAACATACACAACAATTGAGAAGATCTGAAAGGCATAATAGAGGCGTGCCACCGGACAGGTTTGCCTATGCAGTCCGGCATGATCCGGTATATGAACCGAAAGGTTGGCACGACATGCTAAACATTGAAAACCCACAAGAAAAAATGAATTGGATTGAAGCGACACGCGACGAAATAAACTCGCTTATGAAAAATGAAACATGGTCTTTGGTAAAACCACCACAGGGAGCCAAAGTAATTGGATCCAAATGGACCTACAAGGCTAAATATGATGAATCTGGGAAAGTAAAGCGTTACAAGGCGAGATTAGTAGCTCAGGGATTTAAACAAAAATACGGGGTCGACTTTGACGAGACTTACGCCCCAGTAGTATCCCACACCACCTTAAGATGTTTCCTCACTGCCGCAGCCTATCATAACATTAGTGTCAGGCACATCGACATAAAAACCGCGTTCCTGCACGGAGACCTAGAAGAAGAGGTATACATGTCACAACCGGAAGGGTACGTGAACACAAACGAACCCGATAAAGTCTGTAAACTCCGAAAGGCCATATACGGGCTTAAACAGGCAGCCCGGGCCTGGTACACAAAAATTACTGAATCTCTTAGAGAACTAAATTTTATGCAAAGCAAGGCAGACACCTGCCTATTTACACAAGGACAGGGGGAAAATATAGTCTACGTAGTTGTGTACGTAGATGACATTCTCATAGCGGGAAACAATGCGCAAATTGAAGAAGTAATAAATAAGTTAAAAACACAATATACACTTGAAGATTTGGGGGAAATTAGTAATTATCTTGGGATAAAAATTAAGAAAACACATAACGGCTTTAACCTTAACCAAACAATAAAAATAATGGAAATCGTTAAAAGGTTTAACTTAGAGGAATCAAAACCTTACGGAACACCCATGGAAACGGGCTTCTTAAGATCAGAAAAGGATAAAGATCCAATGCCAAACAACATAAATTATTGTAAAGCGATAGGCGCGTTATTATACATTGCAACTATAACTAGGCCGGACATACTACTGGCTGTAAATGTTCTTAGCAGAAAGAACGAAAATCCGTCGGAAAAAGACTGGAAAGGTGTTAAACGACTGATCAGGTACCTCTACCACACAAAGGACCTAAATCTCATAATCAGCACTGAATGTACACCAATTTTGGAAGTGTACACCGATGCCGATTGGGCCGGTGATACGCAAACACGAAGATCAACATCAGGGAATTTATTCCTTCTTGGGAAAAATCCGATACAATGGATAACCAAACGCCAAACTTGCATTGCGCAATCGTCAGCAGAAGCTGAATACGTAGCCGCAGCAAACGCTGCACAAGAACTTGTGTGGATAATAAAACTTTTACAAGATTTGAATTTACCACAAAACCTACCCGTAATTGTATATGAAGATAACATATCCTGCATAAAAATGATAGAATCTGAAAAATACACCAACAAGACAAAACACATCGATCTAAAATATCACATGATTAAGTATATGAAAGAAAATGGTACCATAGAATTACGTTATTGTCCGAGCAAATCTATGCTGGCAGACATTTTGACGAAGCCAGAACCCAAGCTTGAATTTCAAGAGAACAGAGACAAATTAAAATTACAGATCAATCTTGATTAGGGGCTTAAGGGGGAACTTGATAGAAGATATATTCATATAATCCCCTTATCAAGAGTTTTGGATACCCATTTTCTCCCTCTTTCTACTGCAGAAAAACATCATTAGAGTTCATAGCGAAAAAGAAACACTTAGTAGTCGACAGATGTAATATGCACAGAAACTGCATCTCTTCATCTTTCTTCGCCTTATGTGAGATATGTTTTAAACCAGACTCGCAAGCACTTATGTTCTATTCTGGTTCGCGTTATAAACTTATAAACATTATAATTGACTGTTACACTGAACACTATTTTATCAGACCACTTTTATTTAAAATAAAGGATTGAAAGAATTTACTATTTTTTCATTAGATTAGGAAGACTCTGAACTCCCGTTTAAGGTTTAAGATACTGTCTTCCACAGGGGATTCAGGGAAAATTCTTAGTTCCTTATTGTCTTAGTGTTAATAATTTTAAATCACTCAACAAAACATTTTTCCTTTTTTTTCAAAATCATGAGAAAAAAAGAAAACCTGGTTAATTAAATTTGATAATCCAAGGCGGGGTAATTGCCCTGCCTTGAAGGCACCCATGACCCATCTATACTCCATATAATTTCAATAGGCTTCTGAAGGACACCCCAGAATAACATAGACTCACACGCGCACGGCGTGCGCGGCAAATTTTCCGCAAAATTCGGAACTTTGCGGAAATTTTTTTTGAAAAAAGAAACACAAAAATTTTGTTTTTGTAACTTTTTTTTTTAAAAATACCGAAAAATTAAAAATATTCCCCAATTTTAGGTACGATTTATTTATTGTTTGCCAGGGGTGATTATGTTCCGAATTTTCCGAAAATTTAAGGCATTCGGTTCCGAAAATTTAAAAAAATCGGGCATCAGTCCGAAAATTCAGACATAAAAAAACATCACTGAAATATATTGCGAATTTTAACAAATGGTCGCCGAAAATAACCAATTTCGTCAATATCGTTCGCAGAAAAAATTACTAATTTTGTCAAAGCATCGCGGAAAAAATGCTAATTTCGTCAAAGGATTGCGAAATAAACGCGAATTTCTTCTAAAAAATTATGAAAAAAAAGATAATTTCGTCAAAGAATCGCAGAAAAAACGCAAATTTCGTCAAAGGACAGCAGAAAAAACGAATTTCGTAAAAGAATAGGGGAAAAAGCGCGAATTTTGTCAAACGATCGCAAAAACAATGCAAATTTCGTCAAAGAATCGCAGAAAAAACTAATTTTGTCAAAGGATCGCGAAAAAAACGCGAATTTCGTCAAAGCGCCACGGAAAAAGCGCAAATTTCGTCAAAAGATGGCGAAAAAATGTGAATTTGGTCAAAGGATCGCGGAAAAAAAACTAATTTCGTCCAATGAGTGCGAAAAAAAGGGAATTTCTTCAAATAATCATGAAAAAAGGCAATTTCGTCCAAGAATCGCAGAAACAAACGCAAATTTCGTCAACGGAGCGCAGGAGAAAAACGAATTTTGTAAAAGCATTGCGGAAAAAACGCGATTTTTGTCACAGAATTGCGAAAAAAACTGCAAATTTCGTAATGGAATTGCGAAAAAAACTAATTTCATCAAAGTATCACGAAAAAAAAAACACAAATTTTGGCAAAAGATTACAGAAAAAACGCTAATTTCGTCAAAGAATCTCAGAAAAAAAGCAAACTTTGTCCAAGGAGCGCAAAAAAGTGAATCTTGCAAAAGCATAGCGGAAAAAGCGCTAATTTTGTCAAAAGATCGCAAAAATAATGCCAATCTCGTCAAAGAATCGCGGGAAAAACTAATCTTGTCAAAGGATCGCGAAAAGAAAGCAAATTTCGTCAAAGTGCCGCGGAAAAAGCGCGAATTTCGTCAAATTATCGCGAAAAAATGTGAATTTCGTCAAATCGATTAAAAAAAAAAAACTGATTTCGTTAAAGCATAACAGAAAAAACGGGAATTTCGTCAAAGGATCGCGAAAAAAAACGGGAATTTCGTCAAATGATCGCGGAAAAAACGAGAATTTCGTTAAAGGACCGCAATAAAAACTAATCGGTCTCTTCATTGATGATACCTATGAATGGACCTCTCCTTTCAAAATGTGATTTAGTTGTTTCAGAAGCAATGTCAAATTATTTCTTTGAACAGAGTGACTGGCATTTTGTGCTAAGAGGTCACAATACAAGAATTGGGCTCTTTCTAAATGCATTGACAAAATATAATTGATAGGAATTCCCCTTCTTATCATAGATTTTTAGCTTTATTATTTTTTTAACCAACATAATTATTCTGTAATTAGTATTAATTAATTTTTAATTTAAATGGCAATTATTTTAAAACTACTGTTTTTAATTCATATCGTCAAAATAATATAACACGTTATTTTATTAAACATTAAATTAATTTGCAGAAAGTTTTTGACCCAATATTTATGTGCGCAGAAAGTTTTTGGTTTTATACAAGTCTGCTCTCCCCTCTACTTCATCCTTTCATTGTCATGGGAAACTACAGAAAATGTTAAACAATGTGGGTCTGGAGGTTTATATTAAGCGTGCTTATAAAAAGTGTGTGTCCATGTGGCCTAAGTCAGTCTGCGGTTCTTTATTCCAGAACCTTGTGAATTTAACAAACTTTATTTATAAAACAATAAAAAGCACAAAAATAGAAATACAAACTACATCACATAAAAAGTGATGGGGTTTAAAACACAAAAACATATAAAGGAATTCAAAACTAAAAATTGTCTTCCACAAAAGATTCAGGGAAAATTCTTAGTTCCTTATTGTTTTAATGTTAATAATTTTAAATTAGTCAAGAATAAATGTTTCTTCCCTGCCTTGCAGGTACCCATGATCCATCTATACTCCATATATTTTCAATAGGCTTCTGAAGGACACCTCTATCCTCTCTACTTCATCGTTTAACTGTCATGGAAAATTTCAGAAAAGGTTAAAACATGTGGGTCTGGAGATTTACATTAAGCGTGCTTGTGTTCAAAATAGATGTTGTGAAAACAAAATAGTTTCTCTGACTATTATTCGTCTCATCCATTTAGAATATTTGTCAGAACACCTTCTACATATCGCTATCATTTGAAATGTTCCAGGATCCAAGAAAGATGACAACAATCGCTTCGACCTTAGCAGTGCAATTTTCCATACTCAACTTCTTGGCAAGATCTTCATACTTAGTGAGTTCCGGACTGATAAAAGCTGAACATTTATTGCATGCTTGTAAAATAAAAATAATAATGTTCTTATAATTTAGCTTACTTGTTTGACATGTTCATGAAACATGTCTAAACAATTTTTTTTTGCATATCTGCTTCCCTAGCGCACATTTATTCAGTCCTAACTCAATTTCTATTAAGTTATATTGAGAGAGATTCATATTATCAAGCATTAGGCTTAGGGGATACTTTTTCCTAATTTTTATTAACTTTTTATAGTTGAGTCAGAATTCTATACATCTTTAATTCTTTTTATAAGCGATTAAATGAAAACAGCACAGCGAATTCACTCCTGACATAATTATAACGAGTCATTGGCATGAGGTAGCAGCAAAGAACAAAAGACAAATTGAATGCAATATTTAAAAAAATATATATATGTACTTTGAATTGTAATTACAAAAATAACGTGAAAATATAAAAAGTGAAAATACACATTTTTATGTATTGATTAGGTACATTTATGACTCTTTTTTTTTAACAAAAAATACATCCTCTCTAACAGCTTAATTATTTTAAAATTTTCTTTCTGTTATAATATTCACATGTAACTATATTTTTCCCGCTGAAAGATGTTTGGAAAATGGAAATATTATTTATGCTTTTTAATAATTGGCAACAATAACTAATAAAATGATTTTTGCAAAATATGAAATAAATCTATTGAAATACGGAAATTTTGAATAAAAAAATAGATAAATGATAATAAAAAAAAAGATTGCATCGGCACACTACAAAATAGTCAAGTATGTGCCAGCGAAAGATGGTAAAATTGTTATACCTAGTTTTTGATTCTATAAAACTTTAACCGAACAATTTTAATTTTAAATAGCACTTAAAATAATTCTTCGATTTAAAAACTGTCATCTAGATAGCTTGTTTATCAACATTTCTCTATAAAATTACCAGTTTTCATATTTTGAAAAGTCAAAAGGTCACAGTAAACACAATTGCGATGGCAGTTACTTTTTTTTTTTTTTTTTTAAGAATTGAGACTGAATTGAAGTTAGCTCTTCCATCCAACAATACATGAATCTACTTACCCATACATATGAAATACAGTGTAGACTCCCTCAAATCCGTACAGCTTGGGACCAGAGGTTGTGTGGATTTTAGAATTTTGCAGATTTCTGGTCATTGCTTTGTTTACATTTTTTAAACAGTTATTTGAATGTAATAATGCAATAAAAATTATAATGAATGCCTGTAATATAGTCAAATATTAAAATAATTAAGCAAAGTAATTAACTAAAAGGATAAATAGTAAGATAATTTAAAAAATGATTAAATTATTAAAATAAAGGTCAAGTAAGTAAGCAATATCGGACAGTTAAATATGCATAATAAAGATGAGACACATTTTTCTTGATGAACTTTCAACAATGAAACTTTCCTATAAATTAGGTACCCTATTAATTCATATCAAAATCATAAAGTAAGGAAGTTTTATTTAAGTTTAGCCAGTATTAATAATCAAAGAAGCTTTATTAATAATTATTACATAAATATATTTGGTAAAAAGATTGTAATACCAGTGATATCAGCAAAATCTTAATTTTTTTCAGAAGTGAATTTATACTTCCTTCGTGAAAAACTATCAGTTCAGTCATATTATCAAGAATTACAAATTAAAATACATACAGAATGATACAAAAGTAAAAAATTCTTCAATTTTGTTGTTACATCTGAACTGAAAGTTTCATTTAAAGGTATATAAATATTTTACAGACATACAAACAATACAATAAACCCAACTGGAGTGAAAAATTAGCCAGAGCCAGGAATTGAACCCGAAACTACAGTATACAAGACTGCTGCTCTAACCACTGAGCAATTCCGGCCGATACCTGGGTCTGCAATTTCTCACTAATAAACCATGTTAGGGAAGTCACCAGCCATATGACAGATCAGACAATTATAATTATTGTAAATCGATGTAATAGTAAAATCTATTCATCGTTGTAAGGTCATCCAAGGCTGTCGTATGGCTGGTGGCTTCCCCAACATGGTTTATTAGTGAGAAATTGCAGACTCAGGCATCGGCCGGAGTAGCTCAGTGGTTAGAGCAGCAGTCTTGTATACTGTGGTCCCTCGTTCGATTCCTGGCTCTGGCTAATTTTTCACTCCAGTTGGGTTTATTGTATTTATTGTTTGTATGTCTGTATAATATTTATATACAGGGTGATTCAGCTCGTCGGTGACAAACTTTAAGGATCAATAGAGCACACCTAGGCGAACATTTTTGAATAGGGAATGTAGGGTCCCTGACGCGATGGTAAGGCGCTAGGCGCTTTCGAAAATTTGGGTGCCGAAATTCGAAACGTCATAAAAACTAGGGAAATGGTTAGATTTTCTTGCTTGTTGCGTCGAAATGATTCTGTTTGTTTAGACTTTCTTCAGTACCAATTTGATAAGCGTATCTCTTAAAACATGGATAGGGGGCGCTGCAGACTTTGGAGAGCTAGACAACAACTTTAAGCCCGTTATTTTGATAATTTAACACATGCTCGCCAAAGTTTATACTCTAACTTAAAGTTTGAACCCAAAAGTAGAGCCCTGCAAAAAGCGTAAGAGCCGGAATAAAATGTCAAAGGAATGGTGGTCGAAACTCGAAGGCTCCTAGGAGATAAACAAACAGATTTCTTGACTTATGGCATGCATTTTCATGATTCTGTTTGCTGGGGCTCTCTGAAACTCAGTTGAACGGTACAAAAAGAAACATCGATAGGGGGCGCTTTGGGCAAAAAACATAATTCGTTGACATTTCGGACGCTAACTGGAAACGGGGCGCTACGATCAGTTAGTAATAATGAAAACACATTTTTTACCTCTGCTCAACACTTCTGAATAAATTTAGACCAAAAACATCAATGATACTGGAAATTTATTTACAAAAAATAACACTACAGAAGATGCTCGAAATTTCGACCTTGGGCCATGATGCAGGCTTCGCACCTCCGTCCCATTGAGGAGTGTGTGTTTCCAACAATGCCAGGAGTATCTCTGATCTGCCCTGCAGCTGCCACAATGCGCGCCACAAGTTCTTCAGCACTGCTGACAGGTGTATGGTATACCTCGGCCTTCAGGTAACCCCAAAGGAAGAAATCCAAGCAGGTGAGGTCTGGTGATCGGGCAGGCCAGTGAACTGGACCCCCACGCCCGATCCACCGCTGGCCATACCTTGCGTTTAGATGGAGACGCACGTCGTTCGTGTAATGGGCCGGAGCTCCATCGTGCTGGAACCACATCTGGCGACGCGAACCTTCGGGTACGTGCGCCTCATCCAGAAGCTGCGGCAGCACTTGATCCAGGAAAATCAGGTAATTTCCACCTGTCAGCCTTTCAGGAAACAAATAAGGGCCAATGAGGCAATCCCCCAGAATGCCGGCCCACACATTTACTGAGAAACGCTCCTGGGCTGCTCGGCTTCTGGTTTCATGTGGATTTTCATCACACCACACATGACTGTTGTGGGCGTTCCACATTCCCTCCCGGCTGAAGGTGGACTCGTCCGTAAACAAAATGCTGTTTACAAAATGGGGATCCCTGGATCTCATCGCCAAGTACCATCTTGAGAATTCCACTCGAGGGCCAAAATCCTGCTCTCTGAACAACTGCACCCGCTGGATGTGGTAGGGGTGCAGATTCCGGGAACGTAAGATGCGCCACGCAGTTGCTTGCGAAATGCCAACATGTCTGGCGAAATCTCTCGTGCTAAGACCTGGGTTGTCCTCAACCAGGTTAAGCACAGCCTCTT
Organism: Maratus speciosus; assembly: GCA_963932465.1. Lineage (NCBI taxonomy): Eukaryota > Metazoa > Arthropoda > Arachnida > Araneae > Salticidae > Maratus > Maratus speciosus. Next base: position 374,141,275 of record OZ010787.1, read on the forward strand.
CGTTGTCGGGGGTGCTCACTGATCGCTCCCGTTCAGGCCTGCCTCCGTCGAAAGATCCCGTTGTGGACAACCTCTGGTGTACTCGAGCGAAGAAGGCATGGCAGGGGATTTGCCTGTTGGGGTAACGCTCGGCGTACAACCGCTGAGCGGCTCGTCCATTACAACCAGCAGCGCCATACGCCAAATGCATGTCAGCCAATTCAGAGTTTGTGTACCGTTCCATCCTACTACCGATCTGCAGACAAGTAACCCGAAGCTTAAGTAGGTACCGCACGTTCAAAAGACGTGTCTGCGCATACAACTACGTCATCTCGCGTTGTCGTCTACGCATTACGTATCTTTTGCATATCGATATGGTACGATATCTTTTGCATAAATCAGCAAAAAGCACCTTATGTAAATTTTATTGCGCGCATTGTGCATGATTGAAACCAGCTATGTTTGTTAAAAAAAACAAACAAACTGCAGTTTTAATAGCTTCTTATGATAAGTAAATTACTCTCTTGTTTTGTTTCTAACTGATCGTAGCGCCCCGTTTCCAGTTAGCGTCCGAAATGTCAACGAATTATGTTTTTTGCCCAAAGCGCCCCCTATCGATGTTTCTTTTTGTACCGTTCAACTGAGTTTCAGAGAGCCCCAGCAAACAGAATCATGAAAATGCATGCCATAAGTCAAGAAATCTGTTTATCTCCTAGGAGCCTTCGAGTTTCGACCACCCTGTACTTTGACATTTTATTCCGGCTCTTACGCTTTTTGCAGGGCTCTACTTTTGGGTTCAAACTTTAAGTTAGAGTATAAACTTTGGCGAGCATGTGTTAAATTATCAAAATAACGGGCTTAAAGTTGTTGTCTAGCTCTCCAAAGTCTGCAGCGCCCCCTATCCATGTTTTAAGAGATACGCTTATCAAATTGGTACTGAAGAAAGTCTAAACAAACAGAATCATTTCGACGCAACAAGCAAGAAAATCTAACCATTTCCCTAGTTTTTATGACGTTTCGAATTTCGGCACCCAAATTTTCGAAAGCGCCTAGCGCCTTACCATCGCGTCAGGGATCCTACATTCCCTATTCAAAAATGTTCGTCTAGGTGTGCTCTATCGATCCTTAAAGTTTGTCACCGACGAGCTGAATCACCCTGTATACCTTTAACTGTTGAATGCAGGCATTATTTATGTGCGTATGTGTGTGTTTAATATATATTGTAGTATGTGTGTTTTATTATGAAAGTTTCATTATTTACATCTCTGATTATGTGCGGATTTGAGTGAGTCTACTGTACAAGATTACCAAACCATGTTCTAACACAACCCAATTTTTTAATTTGATCACCCAGTAGCAAAATTTCTGCCAATAAACAGTGGTGAACCAAGCTTACTATCATAAGACATCAAAATAATATATAAAATTCGATAAAAATTACATTCTTAAAGAAAATCTAGAGACATAAAGGTAAATTTTATGTCTTTTTAAGTTGTTAGATAGGATTATTCAGTTACGTCTAAAATCTGTAGCACTTAATCTGCTACTGGCTCTAATCCTATTAACCAGTGACCCGGAGCCGAACAATTTTTGATGTTCCAGCTCTGTCCTTAGATAAAATACTGTGGCTCCAGCTCCAGCTTCGTGCTTTTAAGTTGCAGATTTTAATTTACACATTTAATGTTTTGCTCACAAATTCTTTCTTCCTTTACCTTCATTAAAGATCTGACAAAATGCATTTTTCTTCTCATCAAACTTGAAATGTTTGTTCCGAAAATAGGACATCGTTTAGCTTTTGTTTTTAAAACAGAAAGTTTGGTGGGATTTTAAACACAAAAATCTTAAATTTCTTCTACACTTTTCAAACAACCAAAATTGTACAACTACACATGTAAACAACAGGTGGCTATATTTGTTTATAAATAGTGTTGTCACTTAGCTCAAGTAGAAAGTAGAAGTAAAGTGTAGTGTTACCATGTTTTGAGAAGTTTTCCATCTCTAATAATAATAAAAAAAACCCTAAAAAATGATATAATTAAAGCACTGAATAATGATGTACTAATTAAAATATTTTAAGCCTGTAAATTTAAAAGGCTGAAAAAAAAAAAAAAGATTTAAAATAATATTAAAAACTAAAGGAGCCCTGGAGCTGGAGAAAATTTAGAGCTCCAGCTCCAGGGAAAACACAGCTTTGGAGCACTCCGGCTCCAGCTCTCTGCTATAAATAAGCGATTCCTTTAACCTCTATAATAGTTATTCCTGCCTAAAGTTATAAAATTCTCATAATAAGGTCAAAAGATTTAATAAAATAAAGAAAGATTGAAGCATTAAAACAATGTATAAAAACAAGAGAAGGGTATCTTGATATGTAAAAAAGATAGATGAGTGTTTTATTTTGTAAAAGTGTTTTTTTTTCCTTAATGACATGCTGAAAACAAAATTCCCAGATTTGAAATATTATGCATTATTCATATTCATTAAGAATAAATTTTTATTTATTTATTTATTTTTTTTAAATGTGCATCTTATTTTGTTGAAACATTTTGGGTATTGTTTTTTATCTTTGTTTTCAAAGGTTATTAGCAGAGAAACACATGACATAATCAGCTAAAGACAAGGCATTATATTGACATATTTATTAATGGTAAAAAAAAAAGTTAAATATATATGTAATGCACAGTGTTGTAGTTGGAAAAAAATATTTGTGGGAACTCACCTTTCATAGAGTAGATGTTGATGCTACCGGATTTTTGCAAAGCCAAAATCCAATTTGAAGCATTTAGCCAAAAGCTAACTTTTTTCAATTAGCAGTACTACAGTTCACTCTCGATTATCCGAATTAATATGGACCAAGCTCACCTCGGATCAGCAAAAAACTTGGATAAACCGGATTTACACAAACTAAGGAGATGAAATATAAATTTTCACTTTATTCATTCATTTTTATTGTAGGGGAAGACGGGGTACAATGAAACACGGGGTACAATGAAACATTACTTGTAAAATCAATCAAATTTGTCATAGAGAGTTGCAGTTTATATATATGTTATACAACTATATGTTTAATTACTGATGTGATTTGGATACATTCACACTTCTACAACAGTAGCAATAGAAGATTATTGCTTTTACACCATTGAAAGTAACTTTCTTTACTAAAAGTAATTTTGTTTCTTTTTCCTTGTTTTTATATGTAATAATTATTTTTTCTGTGCATTGTTATCTTTGGGTTGTTGTCTTCATACCTCCAAAACCAAACTAAAAAAAATAAATATTAGAAGTTTGAAAATAAATATTTACTTAGTAACCTCAGTGCGGGGTACAATGAAACATGTTTTATTATAGTAATAAAAGTAGTAAATATAATATATTAGAAGTAAGAGTAGGAAAACAGAAAAAAAAAGTTTTGTTCTAACCAGGTCAGTAAAAAATGCTCTTGTTAAGCAATTAAAAAATAGAAAGAGAATAAAAAAAAGCTAAGAAGGGCTTGTTTTGAAAACAAACTCTGCCTGCTACAGACTCTAATGATGATCCAGATTTTTTTTTCTAGGCCCAGCTGGTGATCGAGGTACTAAGAATGAGATATCCACACACAACATGTATGGCACAATCAGTATCCATATAAATGGAAACATAAGGAAATATATACCGTTGGAGAAATCATACATTTAAATGAAGTCAAATGTGAAATACTTGATATAAAAAGACTCCGACCCAGTTTTATTTATTTTATTTTTTATTATTATTATTTTTTAGAAACTTACATTTAAAAAAAAAAAAAATCATTGTGTTGAAACTACCACCCCATATTCCTTCAGGAGCAACTGAAATATAAGCAGAAATGCTAATTTTTGAAACTGACTTGAGCCAATTTAATATAAAATGAAAGGTATTTCTTAAACTAATAGAATTATCTTATTTTTCATCTTAGACTATAATATTTTTATCAAGTTCCATATTAATAAAGTTTTGTTTTTGTATTTATCTCATTTTTAATAAAATAAACTATACCAGGTGAAAATTGCTTCCATCATTTGGAGTGTTTCATTGTACCCCAGTATGTGTTTCATTGTACCTCGGCATACGGGGTACAATGAAACACTGCAAGACATTTATTTTTTATTATTTTTCAAGCATAAAGATATTGTTTAGAACCTAATAAAAATTTATTTAGATGGGGAAAATACAAGATTAAAAATATGCATTAATTATATTTTTGTGCATGCAAAATGTTGAATAGGAAAAAAAAATTAGTAAATTTTGTTTCATTGTACCCAGTCTTCCCCTACGTGTAACATTTCTTTGATGTACATTTCTGTTACTTTTAAGAGAAATGGGGAATGAAAAAAGAAAGTTGAAAAAGCCCTGGATAGTTTTTTGTTTGTTGGATGTCAATTTTGCTGCAGTATTACGCTACTGCATAGCTACCAATTTTTAAGATTTTTTCCTACCACTAAGACTTTGTCTAATTCAATTGCCGAAATATAAGAATTGTGAACGATTAAATAGGGCAAAAATCTGTATTAAATTTCAGAGGTAGCAAAAACCGTACAAATTGGCAGCTATGTGATTCTGTTAGTGTCATGAAAATTGCAGGTGTAGCCTCTTCTTTCTGCTCAAAGTATTAATAGATTTTTTCAATCGAACTTATACCTTTGGAATGGATCATTTTCTTCTAATAGGTTGATGGCTTCTATTACTATGAAACAGTCATTATAAATGAAGTGTTAGGTGAAGATGAAAGAGCAGCCGTAAAATGTTAGAACTCTAATTTTCTGGTCAGAATGGGGAAAAAAAAGTTCCTCATTCTGACCCAGAAAATCAGCGTTATAACTTTTTACGGCTGCTCTTTCATCTTCACCTAACACTTCATTTATAATGGCTGTTTCATAATAACAGAAGCCGTCAGTCCATCAGATGAAAATAACTTGTATTGTAGAAAAAGCGATTATGCCAAGCTAAGCTATACTGCCAAGATGCCAGAGGTAACTGTCATGCACAGTTTGTTGCTGTGCCTGACGGTTAAATAGAATGATCATTAAGGCAGCCGTATCTTACGGCACAATAGACACTCTGTAACTTGTACGCTTTTCTCTTTATACATTTGTGTTTTCCACTCGTTACTCGTTAACAACATGCACAAGACAATACAAATGAAATATGGGTGGGGAATACTAACACTTACTTATGCATGCAAGTACAACCTGTCAGTTTTTAAGCCTGTAGCCTTGGAATCCATCTACCAGCATATACACTTCATAAAAAGAACATAACATATATTGTATGAAAGCTACAGTTTCAATCATATGAGGAATTCTTTTCTGTTTTTTAAAACTCGCAAGATTCCAATAAACATTAAATACAGTAAAAAGATTAAAAAGTGCAACAGCACTACCAAAGACGCCTAGTGAAAAATAAAGTATTTATAAGGGTTTTTAGAAATGACAAAATAAAAATAAGGATTTACGAGCACTTTACGAAAGAGAGGGAATTTTGCTAATACTAATATAAATTTTTAAACTTGTATTACTATTAGTTTCATATTACTGTTTTATATTTAACAAGTGATGTTATGACACAAAGAAAATTCAAAAGTACAAAGCTTTACACACCATTATAATCCTCACCCCTTATGTCTCTGATATTGATGTGTCCTTTAGGGATTGACCGAATACCGAATAGTCGATTTGGTATTCGGTGATTCGGCATGTAAACCGAATATTCGGCTTCGGCCGAATATTTTTAAGTATTCGGCCGAATAATTGCGGATAAGTATTTTCTTAGAAGTAGAAGAATTCTCTTTTACTTAGAAGTAGAATAGGCTAAATGATGAGTTTCAATATTATGTGCATGAGTTCAAAGTTCAGCTGCACTACCAAAAACAAGTCAAAGGCCATTTTTAATTACAAAAAACTTTTTTTTTCTTTCCTAAAATAGCCTATATAGGGGTGAAATCAGAACAACTGTCTACGATATAGGGAAAAAAAGTAAGGAATATGGGCATCTTTCCATTACCATTTAATTTTAATTATTTCTACATTAGTTTTTTCAATTTAAATTTATTTAACGTGTATTCTCTTTAATATACACCTCAAATAAGTATATCAGAGTTCATCTCTGTATATCTAAGATTTATATTAAAGAAAATACATGCATCAAATAAGTATACTCCTATGCCTATCCTAAAGCTTTTATAACCATTAAATTAAAATTGCTCAAATTTATCTTCATCACCGCAGTGATAAATATTAAATCAAAATATAAATATGTATCAATAATTTCACAGAAAATAGTTAAATGTACAAATTGATATGATAGCTTTTGTATTTGAGAACATTCCAATTCAATATGTATATAATTAGACAATCAGTAAATCAGCTTAATGACAACATAGTTTCTTTTTATTTGAATGAACTTTTGTTTTTTTTGATAATCCTTATCCTTAATAATAACCTGTATAGTTTAATACTTTCATTGGGTTAATTTGGATATTGACTAGCGATAAAATAATAAAAAATAAGTGATGGGTTAATGAATTTGTGAGTTGAAAGAAGTCATTAAAATTTTTTGTGCAATTAGATTTAAGAATAAAAATGTAACTGAATTAAATTATTAAGAATTTAATTTTAATTAAAGTTTATTAAAAAAGCTAATATATGCAAAAATGTGTATTAAAAATTTTTAAGTATTCTGTTGCCGAATACCGAATATTCGGTATACACTTTGACCGAAGCTTCGGTATTCGGCAAAATTGCTGATTCGGTCAATCCCTAGTCCTAATTTTTGCATCAATCTTAAAAAGAACAATTAAACAGGACATTAAAAGTAGCTGATTTCATTGACAATACAAATTTTAAGATTTTTAGTAACATTTAACAAAATATCTGGATAAAATTGTCCCCCATCCACGAAAAATAATATAATTTTCAATAGAAACTAAAAGATATATAAAGATTAGGCACATTATTAGTAAAAATTAGCAATTAGTTATGGGTAGGCTGGAAAAAATTCTAGTACCTAACACTTAATAAACGCACATTAAAAACATTAGCAACAGACAAAAGAGAATCTAAATTAAAATTTCCTTAGTAATCCATGTAAGAAATTAATAACAGTAGTAAAATAAGCTAAACATTAAATTAAAAAAATATATTGAAGAAAATTAGCAAACAGCAGCACGTGCTGGGTGATTAAAGAAATTAACAAAACATACATTATAAATGCAAAGAAAACAATGACATAATTATGTTAATAAGCATTCTTATCTGAAATTAAAGAGAACGTGGAAATATTGATTAAATTTTATAAGAAAATCAAACAATCACTCATTAACGAGCCCGCTCCACTCCCTAGAAGAATCCGTGTTTACCTGGTAGGTTAGTTACCTCGTTTACGCCACTCGCTAGCCAAGCTGAAAATTTCGCCAAGATACCGAGTTAGTGACGTACGTCATTGATGACGTAGGTCACTAACTTCCAGGTAAACCTGTATTCCTGTTTTCTGCAAAACTCAAATAATTGCTATCTCTTTCACCGAGACCTGTTCAAAGGTGACCAGATGTCTCCCAAATTTTCAGAACAACTTTTTCTTCCCCCGAATTTTTCTCTGTGCGTAGCTTACATGCTTTGTTTGGAGGGCGGGTACAAGTACAATGACTATCTGTAAGAGGGAGGATTAATGTATTCACTGAGTGTGTCAAAAGTTTCTTTTCATTCACTTCGGACCAAAATCCAGGAATTATATTTTCTTCTGAAGCTGTGTTTGTGTACTAGTTTAGACTTACAGATTCAAAGGAGTATTTTGAATTATATATGAATGGTTTTATATTCACAAAATTTATCACGTAATTTTATTTGCGTATTAGAAATATAGCGAATGTTTTATCTTAAGTTTTCACAAATTTTATTTGAAGAAATGAAATTGCATAATACGTAGCGAAAAATAGCATTTTTGCTCATGATTAAATCTTTTATTAATTGCATAAAACATTCTTTATTAAAATTCATTGAAATAAATTACATGGTATTTGGAATAGATAGAAGTAAACAAGAATGCATCATTTTAAGATGACTCTTTCATTAAAAGTTATAAATCTTTTCGCGAGAAGTTAAAAATTTCAATATTTGTTCATTTGCAAAAACTCATTTATTTTTTTATTTGAAAATATGTATTTTATAATAGAATTGTTGCATATTTACATTTTTATAAATCGCAGAAATTATGAAATTTATTTAAATTTTAGAATTTTTTCATGGCTATGGGTGAAATAAATAAATGTAAAAAATATAGATTTGTGTATTTATATTTTTCTTTGTTACCGAGTTTTTTTTTTTAATTTATTTAATAATTATAAATAACAAATGGGCGATTCCATGCGGAGAGTCACACACGTAACGCAGGCTTTAAATTGCATTTATTCAATTATTTATTATTTATTTTAATTTATTATTTATTTTAATCTTAATTCTGATTTTAGGTGGTATGGTAAATAAGTTATTAACATATTTTTTAGTTTAAATGTGTGTAAGTAAAACTCACAGAAATATATCATTTAATTTCATACTCAAAATGTGCTTTTTTCTGAAGTAGAAATAAAGCACATTTTGAGATTTGCACATTTATGAAATTAAATGATATACTTCTGTGAGTTTTATTGCCACACATTTAAATTTAAAAATATGCTAATAACTTATTTACCAAACAACTTAAAATCAGAATTAACATTAAAATTTAATAAATAATTGAATAAATGCAAATTAAAGCCTGCGTTACGTGTGTGACACTCTCCACGGAATCGGCCAAATGTTAATTTAGACTGATAACAAGATTCCTAAATGAATCCAAGAATTGCTGATTTTATGCATTTTTTAAAAATTCTAATATGTATATAATGCGTATGAATGTTATATATATACAAAAAGCAATTCTTACAAAAGCTGTTGCAAATCCAATCTCTGTTTTTGTTTGAAATTAATATCTTTATCGAAACCTTTCCCAATGAAATATTATTAGAAAGAATATGTTAATGCGTTTATTAATACAGTAAAACGTGCCCCTCGATCTATGAATATAAGAAATATAATATTGCCTTAAGTCTTTCGCAATTAATTCATATAAAAGTATTGAGTACTTTTAAGAAATTTCAAAAATTTATTTGAATGCAAAATGAATACTTTTCAAATACAAATGTTTTTTTGGCCCTGTTAGTGGGCATCTAAAAGATGATATGGATGAAATGGTTTTCCTTTATATTTTGTAGCCCAGGATTTACGGGTTTGATTCCCTAGTTAAAATAAATGCGCATTGTGCAGTATCATTGTAGTTTAATGCAGTAACATAAAGTTTTTTTTCTTTCTTTCTCATGATTAAGAGAAGTTGAATAACAAATGTCTGCGTAATTTATAAAATAGATGTTTCTCGAATGAAGCATGTAAGAAAAAAATATAGAACTAAAATAGCAATTACTTCTAAGTTTGGAACACGAAATTTGAACGCTGGACAAGATCCTCTTTCTCATACAGAAATAGCATATTCTTTTCAGCGTATTTTTTCTTCTATAGCGTATTCATTATTCTAGTTGACTTTTTTCTCAAGCGTTCTTGAATTCAGTTTTGTTCGTAAAATATAAAAGTAGAATTGGCAGGTGTTCTTATTCAGGTACTATAAAGTCGAGCACTTTTTAACATTTTTCGATAAAATTTGGATTTATTTATTTTTTTTTTTTTTTGGAAAATGCTATAAAAAAAGTAAGCGTTTTGGATGGAATTTCTGCACGTGACAGCTGATAAAGTTCATCATGGGGGGGGGGGGGGGGGGAATCACTTATAACTCAAGGTGTATTTAGCAAAAAATGAAAAAAAAAACGTTCGCTCTAAAATCATTTACAATGTCATGCCTGCAATTATCATGCTTTTAGGATTACAAATTAGTCTATGGATGTGTCGAAAAATTTCTCGTTACTAAATATGGAAAAATATCGTTTTATTTCTGAAATGCCATAATAAAGTCTTGCTCCGGCTACAACCAGAGCCGAACACGAAAATTCAATTTCGATTCAATTCAACCCGATCCAAATCCAATAAAAAAAATTTCTTCCATCCGAAATCGAGACGGTAATTTTCGTCGATTGGCATCCGAGCCCCCGAATTTGACATTTTAATCCAAACCCGAAGTATTTTAACCTGCAATCCAAAAAGAAAGGAAATTTCTTCATATCTTAATGCAGTATTCAAAGTAATCTACAATTATATCTTGAATACAAATTTTATCTTTAAAGTACAAAAATACACTCCTTTACTTTCGTTAACATTCAAATATATTAAAACCTTTAAAGAATGGACACCTCGAAATTGAATCCAGCATTCCCGGTAAAAATCACCACGGAAAATATCAACCCTCAGAAAAAAGGATCATCAGCATAAAGCTCTCGAAAAAAGAAAAGAGCTTACTTTGCTCTCTAAATATACATAATTATCTTAATTAAATTAATTATTATATATAATTAAGGTGGAAAGAGTCTACACATTTCTTAATAACCCAGTTTTGATGTCTTTGATTAAGCCAATTATAATTTTAAGTAAAGCAGGTGCTAATCACGTGTATTTGTACTAGGAACAGCGAGAGCATTATATACATACCGTTTAACACAGTAAAACATCCATATCGAACAAGGAATCATTATTGCAAGGGCAAACAGGGAAGATGCCCCGGGTCCCTATAGTCAAATATTGCGTATTTTTTCTTTAAATTACTACAATTTGTAGCTACAAAGACGTCTTAGGTGCCCCCCCCAACAAACACACATGAGTCCTCGCCTCAAAGCGTTGTATATGGTTATGCCGATTTTTATTTGTGTAATAAAATCGAACAAACAGAAAAAATTTTAAACACTGAAGATTTTGAACTCGCAGGCTATCAAAGCCTGAGAGCTGATGTGCCTGCAGGTTCTGTGTGTATGTATGTATGCATGTTTGTACGTATGTATGTATGTACGTAACGCGATAAAATCTTGCTAGAAACATCCGATTTGCTTCAAATTTTGTATGCTGGTCAATCCCTGTTTAATCACCTTCTTAATTTAGATAAATGGGTTTCTCATGCAGAATTATCTGATTTGCTTCAAATTTGGTACACCGGTTTATTCTGATAAGGCGCTTCCCTGATTAGAGTTGGAGGCTCATTGGCGAAGTATAAAGGGGATAACGGGGGCCAACACCCTACCCTTAATTTAGATAAATGGATTTTTCCTGCAGAATGATATGGTTTGCCGCAAATTTGACATATAGGTTTATTCTAAGACACTTCCCTGATTACATTTGGAGGTTCATTCGTTAAGCATAAAGGGGTAAACGAGGGGCTAATCCCCTTCATTTATCTTTCAAAGGGCGTTATTCTTACAAATAAGAGCATATGTAGACGTGGGGTCTAATCTCCCCATATATTTAGATAAATGGGTTTTTCATGCGGAATCATACGATTTGTTTCAAATTTGGTATACCGATTTATTCTGATAAGGAGCTTCCCTGATTAGAGTTGAAGGCTCATCTGTTAAGTATAAAGGGGGTAACGGGGGCCAACCCCCTCCCCTTAATTTAGAGAAATGGATTTTTCCTGCAGATGATACGATTTGCAGCAAATTTGGTATACAGGTTTATTCTAAGACAATTCCCTGATTACATTTAGCGGTTCATTCGATGAGTATAAAGGGGTAAACGAGGGGCTAATCCCCTTCATTTATTTTTCAAAGGGCGTTATTCTTACAAATAAGAGCATAAGTAGACGTGGGGTTTAATCTCCCAATTTATTTAGATAAATGGATTTTTCCTGCAGAATTATCTGATTTGCTTCAAATTTGGTACACCGGTTTATTCTGATAAGGCGTTTCCCTGATTGGAGTTGAAGGCTCATTTGTTAAGTATAAAGGGGATAACGGGGGCCAACCTCCTCCCCTTAATTTAGAGAAATGGATTTTTCCTGCAGATGATACGATTTGCAGCAAATTTGGTATACAGGTTTATTCTAAGACACTTCCCTGATTACATTTAGCGGTTCATTCGATAAGTATAAAGGGGTAAACGAGGGGCTTATCCTCTTCATATATTTTTCAAAGGGCGTTAATCTTACAAATAAGAGCATAAGTACACGGGGGGTCTAATCTCCCCCTTTACTTAGATAAATGGGTTTTTCATGCTGAATTATCTGATTTGTTTCAAATTTGGCATACCGATTTATTCTGATAAGGCGCTTCCCTGATTAGAGTTGAAGGCTCATTTGTTAAGTATAAAGGGGGTAACGGGGACCAACCCCCTACCCTTAATTTAGATAAATGGATTTTTCCTGCAGATGATACGATTTGCTGCAAATTTGGTATACAGGTTTATTCTAAGACACTTCCCTGATTACATTTGGAGGTTCATTCGTTACTTATAAAGGGTTAAACGAGGGTCTAATCCCCTTCATTTATTTTTCAAAGGGCGTTATTCTTACAAATAAGAGCCTAAGTACACGGGGGGGGGTCTAATCTCCCCCTTTATTTAGATAAATGGGTTTTTCATGCAGAATTATCCGATATGTTTCAAATTTGGTATACCGCTTTATTCTGATAAGGCGCTTCCCTGATTTATGATTATTTATCGTTTTGCTCAAAAAGAGAGTTCTATTTTATGAATTCTAGACATAAATTAGAGTATAATATACAATTAGTGTAAATAGCCCGTGAGCTCAATGTCATCACTTTAACTGGGTTCTTTTCTTTTTTAGCTTAATATTTTATTTTTATAGTGTAAGAGGATAGGAGGGAAACAGAATTATGAGTGTTACAGAGAAATATGCTTTCAGAATGTGAGATTTGCTAAAAAAACAGAATATGGTCATTTTTATTTCGGAGAATTTCTTTTGCTTTATTTTTCAAAGCAAGAAGGGGCCGCTTTCTGCTTGGGGGGAGAATGGGGTCAAGGACAGGTTAAAAATGAAATACATTTTACAGATTCTTTAATCTCGCTACGAGGATAGCTTTTATGAGGAGCCCAGAAGCTAAGGGGTGTAATTGACAAAATTGAAAAAACTGAGGCAAGTACATAGCCTATCTAGGAATAAGGCTATTTGTTTGGAGGTAAAGATATATAAGTAATTTTTCAATTTTGTGCTGCGTTCTAGAGGTCAACTACTTAAGGGGACTTTTCACTCACTTAAAAACACCAGCTCCATAGTGTTAAACCTATGGATAGGTTGTTTTCGAATTTTTCCTTTAAATTTGAATATTTGTAAAAGATTTTTTTTTTTTTTTTTTTTTTTTGCATAGGTTAGCCGAGCTCGATCTCTAATAGAACAATTTTGTACTTTTTCGATTTTGGGTGCAGATTTTTTGTATATGTGTAGGTTGGAAGTGTCCACTATTCAAAAGTAAAAGTGTAAAAAGTAAAAGTGTATATAAATGTTATAATATTTGAATAAGTCTTCGCTAAATAGAGGTAATCGCGTTTCGGTAGTGTCCGTTATGAAGGTTTTTATTCCACGTAGATTTTTCACCAGAAGTAATATTTTGTGCATTTCTTTGAAACTGTAGCAAAAATGTAGAAGCCAACTCGACTCGTAACAGAAAAATATAGCGCCAACTCGACCCGAACCGCGGGTCGGGTCTGGCTCTCGGAATTTTATACCATTACTATAGAAAAATTGTGTCAAATAAGACATTTCCAATCTAACCTAATTTACACGAAAATTTTATTTATCTTTAATAATCATGTGAAAATACATTTTTAATGGAAATCAAATAATGTTATTTGTGTCTTTTTAAAATTGGCAGCAAAAGATAGAGATTTCTGAAATAATACTGTTTGGCAATATTATTATTCGTAAATTTTAAATGTGACATATTTTATCTTCATTTACTGTTTTTAACGCGTAATAAATTAATAAATATTCATATTTAATTTTCTTTCTCTTTTGGTTATCCACGTTATAATTTTATCCTACAATTTTTCTCATTTTGCGCTTTGAACGCGTGAACATGTAATTTTTATTTAAAGATTTTACTCTGCTATTAATAGTCACGTGTAAAAACATTTTTTAATTGAAAGGGAATATTTTTATTTGCCCTATTTTACAATTTTGTAACAACATAGAAAATTGACCTTTAATATATCTGAAAAATATCTGTATCGAAATGAATTAAAATTTTTATTTCAAATAAATGGCTCTTGCGAGTATTACTCGCGCTCAGAGGGTTCCGTACAATAAATATATGAATTATTAACTGTATTATTAAAAAAATCGCTGCTAAAAGAATAATAAGATTTTGTAAAAAACAATACAATGTAGGATTGAGTATAGACTATAGCTGCATATACTAGAAATGGGGCTGTGTATATATAACGCTATCACTTTAGGGGGGGGGGGGGGAGTCTGACACTTGTTTTCATAAGATATCACTGGGGGGAGGGGGGGCGTTGCTTTTTGATAACGTTATCATTTTTGATCCAACCAAACTTTTCTTTTTTCAGAAACTTTTTCTTTACATCCAAATAGTCTGTTACCTTTACTTATTTTTTTATATGTTTTTATGAAAATACAAAGATATTATTAAAGCCATTAAATGTTTATAGAATCATTTCATTTCAAAATTTGGAATACGCCAACCTTTGACATTCCTATTCGTCTGCCATATGGACATATAATTCGTTATCGGAGAACTCAGGAACATAATATGTAGTACATAATACGTGCGTTTACCAGTAAAGAAAGTCAAAGAATGTTGTCCACTGTTTTATTGGCAGGTCTGCCACTGCCGACTATTTTTCTATTCTGTTTGCACTTCTATTAAAAAAAAAAAAAAAAAAAAAAAAAAAAAAAAAAAAAAAAAAAAAAAAACTATGTTTTCGAACAGTATGTCAATAATTTTTTTTGTGAAAGTGGTATGGGGTATAATTAAAAAATTAGTCGCCTATGGCAGCTTTCTGCATTTAACCTCACCGAGCAGGAGGCTAGTGCAAGAAAATATTACTTTTGAATACATTATGTAACAATATGCTATTATTAAATACTTTTAAATAGTAAATAACTCTTTTAGATGTTATTTGATGTAAATTTATTTCATTTATTGATAGTTTATTGACTCATTGAGTCCGTAAAGTATGCAACTAATAAATGTATAACCCTATTTGTATATCACTATAAGTGTATAAAAAGAAAGAAAAAGAATATAAAAATAAAATAATTTTTTGACATGATAACGATATCAGCAACTAATAAATGTATAATCATATGTGTATATCACTGTAAGCATATAAAAAGAAAGAAAAAGAATCTAAAAACAAAATAAATTTTAGACATTGATAACGACATCATCGGATGGAGGCGGGGGGGGGGGTCTGACAAATGATAACGTATGATATCGTAAGGGGGGGGGTGGTCCAAAATTAACAAAATGTTCATAACGTTATGTATGTAATAGCCCCAATGTATGAATGGGTATACCATAAAAGTTCAAAGAGGTATGAAGCCTACATAATATCAAATATTGCTATTCTGTATAACACTTTTTTTTATCTTATCATAATCTGTTTTTTTTTTTTTTTTTTTTTTTTTTTTTTTTTTTTGACAAATAATAGTTATTTGGCCATACATTGGCTGTAGGAGTTTGCAATTATTTCCCTTTTGATCAGAATTAGCAGAAAATATTATTCTAGGTGATAAATTGTGTATCCTTGGAATTTCCCCCTTCTCATTTTTATGTGGGTAAGAAAAGATAGGCAAAGGGAATAAAATACAAGGGATTAGTGTATTGCTACTTTTACGTTATAATTGAGGAAACATCCTATCCCCAATTCTTTTCTCCACAGTAAACTTAACTTATAAGATTTTCTTGAAAACTATTATAAATACGGATTAGATCTTCTTAAAATACTATGTATATAGGGCATTCTTCTTCAGCAAAGTTGACATTGAACAGTTTTAAGCCTGTTAAGCGTCATCAACTGTCAAACTCTACAAATAAATAAATATTGTTTCATATATTCATTGTTCAACTGCCCGGATTCTTTTCTTTTTGTCATACTTCATTTTTTATCTTTGGCTGTTTTGAAATTCTGCAACTTTTTTCTGGAACTGTTGCAACTTGAGATGTTTTAAAAATTGCAATTTCACAGAGAAGGCGGGGAACGGAATGTCAGATTAGAATGTAGCGATTCCATTGCCACAGGGGTGATTCAAAAAGGAGTGGCATGGATGGAAGAAAATTGGCTTAAAATTTACGAACGAATGGATAACAAAAAATAATTCAAATTAAAGTATTAATAGAATTTTGACAAAAGGAACAAAAAGCAAAAACAAGAAAGGATGCAAAAGGAAAAGAGAAGCTTTAGATGGTGCATTGTGTTTATAGAAGATTTTTTTTCTAGGATACAGTTTTTAAAATTAGCTTTCACATGTTATAAGACACAAGACTAATTTTAAATATTCACATTGAGATAAAGCACAATTTTATAGCAATGTATTATAAATGCTATGCGTCTGTCTAGATTTTCTTATGGGATTCTGTTTTTGAGAAATTGTAAAGAGCTTTTTAAACTTAATTAAACTTGTGAAAAATTTAGTCAATATTGTGATTTTGATCTAACCATTATATTCAAGTTTTCCTTTTATACATTTCTAAAAAGCGTATAATAAATATGTTTTTTCTTTATATATGTAAAAGTGATAGGTCATATTTTACTTTTAAATGATTAAATTTGTAAAAGATTCAGGTCGGAAATGAAAAAGTTTTATGAGAGGTGTATTTTTAAGACAAAGGAATTTTGTGAAGGGATGAAAAGAATTATGAAGAGTTCTGTTTTAAGATGAAATATTTTGTGAAGTATCCTTTTAAGGACTCAAAAATTTTCCAAACAGATCCTTTGCAATACAATATATATTGCAATTTATGTAAGTTAACTTTTATTCAAAATAGTGTGATCTGTATAAACTTTTTTTCACGTAATGTAAATGTAATTTGAGATATTGCAATCCAGAAATTTACTTTTCATTTAATTTAAAGGTAATTTGAAATATGTGATCTACACAAATGCATATCACATTATATGCTCGATATTCATCGTATGCAGTACGTGATGTCTAAATATAATTCAAAATATCAAAAATGAGAAAGAAAAATGATTTTGAGCCTATCACTCGTTATATCTTCTAATTAACGGTAATAATCTCAAACATGCACATATAAATGCTTTTAAAAAGTTTATTCACTGTTATATAGTAACTGTTTGATTTTTGTTTCGTACCATTCTTTTTAATTTATTAATCTTCTTTTCTAATTTCAGAAGAAAAAATGAAAACAATAAGGGAGAAATCAACGGATTCATAAAACTAAAAATACCAACTAAAACCTAGATTGAAAAAATCGAATACAGTAATAAGTAATAATGCAAATTAACTCAATGCAGATACTTTTTTTTTTTTTTTTTGCTGTATTTAAATTTTTTCATAATATACTGAAAATTATGTATAGAGAATTGAATTCTACAGGTTTCTTTCTTTCTTTTTTTTTTAATCTTTTTTTTGTTGTTGTTAAGTTTTTACTGTAATACAAGCTTCAGTGCCTTACACTTCATTTTACTTGTGTTATGCAAGAATTTAAACATAATAAAAAATGCATTCTTATCAGAATTAGCTTGTGAATTTTATCAGAATTAGCACTAAATTTAGCTTACTTATTATTACTTTTGACTTTTTTACTATTATTATACTAACTTTCAAATGGAATAATACCACGATTTCTCATTTAATTTTCTCATTTTATAACTTATTGAGCTTATTTTACTTCAAATACAACTTTGAAAAAAAATTATTCTAACTTAAACGAAATATGAAAAGCATTACAAATTGCATAATTATTTTATTTTTCGAAATTTTCTTTGTACGTAACGTTTCAAATTGCAACAAGTCGAATAGTAGAATGTACGTGGAATGGAACTAAAAACCACCGCTCTCTTTTTTTTCTTTTTTTTTTCTTTTTTACAGTATCAGAGTATAAAAAATAAAATTTATAAAGTTTTATTATATTAATATATAGAGATTATTGCAAGTTAAATTACAAAATTAAACTATTTTAAGTATTTAAAAAATCTCAACAACAGCTCACGAAAATGAATATTATGACGAACTATAATAAAAAATAATTATATTGTATAAATGCTTAGAAATTTTTATTCTTTGGATGTGCACGCATTACTATTATTTTTTTAAAATATACTTTATATAACATAAAAATTAAAAATCATTTTAAAATAGCAACATCTTAATCATTACATAGATAAAGATTAATTGTAGTAAAAAATCCTGTTATTAATTTTATTATTATAGCAGGATGAAACTGAAATTTAATATGCAAAACTTATTTCGCATTTTACATTTTTTTTTTTTTTTTTTTTTTTTTTTGCATAATTATAAGATAATTTTTTGCTTATAATTTTCGCAGGTCTTCCTGTCATATGAAAAAAAAGTTACATTTACTATTCCAATACTTTAGGATTATATCAAAAAGGATCATTCCCAGTAAGGTGAAAAAAAAATCACTGATAATAGTCGGTATTTTAGTGAAGATTAATAGCATCTTTACTATGAAAGAACCTCTTTAAGGTGAGCACAAAGGATTATAGTCAGAACCATTCATGCTCGGCCAAACCCACACGTCAATCAACTGGCGTACTTAGAGGGGAAAGAAGAGCCGAGTAAATCCGTGCCCAACGTTTCACGAACAAAAACCGGTGTATAGAAATATCCGTCCTGAACAGTTCGCTGACAGAAAATCCCCTGGGACAAAACCCGTTTCAAACGTTTCAACATAAGAAAGTGGAATACGGGAAAATCCGGGCTAAACGGCTAAAGGGTTAAAAAATTGGAAAATGAAAAAGATTTTTTTATGTGTTTGGCCTTGATACAAAGATTCCGGAGCAGATTTTGTTTCTGAAAATTTGTTCTTTTGTTTATATCTTAAAAAATGGTTGAATTATAGCACTTTGAATTTCTAGTAGGGCTAACATTTTGAAACGATTTTGTATTTGTCACGCGATAACACACGTATTCGCCTATTTCCATGTGAGAAAGCATGTGGATAGTATACATCAACATCTCAGCCAAATATAAGTTACTTTAAATAAAAGCAGCTTGGATAAAGCTGACTAATTTCGTGAAATTCTCATTCATAATGATTTAGTATTGATAAAAATTAGTATTGAATCTCCTATATTCGGTTTCCACTAAATTGAGTTTCGTGTGTTTGAATAATATAAGTTGGCTTTTTTAAAATAAGGTATTTCAAAGCTACCACTTCCTCCCGGCACTGGCCGGAAGGACTTTTTTAACCTTCAGTACACGATTTTTTCTATTTGCATGAAAAAAAAATTATTTAAATCTGTATATCGGTGTAATAATGGGAAAATTAGTAAAAAAAAAAATAATTTCCGATTTTCAGGTGAAATTGGATATTTTATGGCATGTATCTTATGTACACAATTAGGATTTAAATACATTGTATTTCTATATTTTACAACTAAATGAACTTAAATTATTTAATTTTATCTGCTTAGCACTCTGCAACTTTTTTTTATATTAATATTTTTAAGTATACAGTAAAAATGGTGAAAGTGAATTTTACCTTAATAGCTTGATCGAAACTTTTTTTGTTTACGAAGAACAAATTCTAATTTTTTGTCAAATGCAGCCATCTGACATGGACAAAATAAGAGTTATTCCATTCTTTGGACTGTTCATGATCAGGAATATCGACCATATTGGCCAAATTCATGATACATAATAAGAATTACAGTATATTTAGGTATGTGACCTATGCGTCATAGGTACAGTGAAGGGTTAATGCACCAAAGGAAAAACGAAACAGTTTTCTAGAAGTTTGCAGCTACGGGGTGCTGCAAGGTAGCTTATCGTTAAACGCATAACCGTTTTAATATACCTGATACCGCGTTTTAACTATAGTCTAACACTGTTCAACAATTATTTGAGGTTAAATGGAATTACGGAATGGCCTTGTATGTACTAGATAATGTCCACCATAACTTGAAAATAAACAACCTGATAATTGCTTAGAAAAATATATTTCAATTAGCTGCTTTTTTAATTAATTAAATTTTGAAAACTTTTTTATAGTTCTTAAATGAATGTTTTACTTCTTTCAGTTTTCTCTTATTTTCTTCTTATTTTTTTAAATGAAATCATTACCTAGTTTCTTAGTATGTATCGCTTCATCACTGTCATATAAAATACCAGATTTTTCCCATGAATGTCGACGGTATTCATTACGATAA
This sequence comes from Maratus speciosus, assembly GCA_963932465.1. Classification (NCBI taxonomy): domain Eukaryota; kingdom Metazoa; phylum Arthropoda; class Arachnida; order Araneae; family Salticidae; genus Maratus; species Maratus speciosus. The sequence goes on from OZ010787.1 coordinate 374,161,569, forward strand.
AAAGTTATATATTTGAATATACACTGGTCATCAAAATTAAAGGATAATGAGAAAAAATATACTCACTAAGTTAATGTTGCAACCAATGCCCATTTCTGCAATTATTTATGTTAATTAAATACTATTGAACTCAAAATTGCACTTCCGCGCATACGTTAGCTTCGGAAATATGCAAATTATATGAATGACAATGTGGTGAGCAATGGTCGTATGTTGGAATGCTGATCTGTAGTGTTGTTTAAAGTGAATGTGGAGTCTGAATGTGATCAGTATTCACTAGTTATAGCCCAAAGGCATCATTTATGTTAATGTCAAAAGTGGTGAATAATTGGTAGAATCGAGGAAGATCAAAAACTAATGGAGGTCGCCCAAGATTTGAATATCCCCCAAAGTGTCATATCAAGAGTTTCTAGCCGCTTTTTAAGCACTGGAACCGTTGATAGACAGCCTGGTCAAGGAAGATCAAGAGCAATAACTGTATGCAAAGACCGTTTTTTGTCATTAAAGGTCGAAGAAACCGCGAGGCCACAACAAGAGATTTTGTTTGAGGCATTCAGGCTGTCAAGTGTGTCTGATAATATGTGCGCGGTACTATATAAGTAATATATGCGTGGAAGTGCAATTTTTAATTCAATAGTATTTAATTAACATAAATAATTGCAGCATTGGGCATTGGTTGCAACATTAACTTAGTGAGCATATTTTTTCTCATTATCCTTTAATTTTGATGACCAACGTAAATGAGTATATGTATATGTCTTTTTTTAACATAAAAGATAAAATCTGTATCAGGACCATAATTACAGAGTATTTCTTTCGAAATCTCATTTAAATATGAATTAATATTCTTTCATTTTGTGTATTTGTTATATGGTTATTACTATAATTATCACTAAATCACATATTTCTTGATTGTCCGTTGATTTGAAATTTACAGAAAGCTCTACCGCACCAGTTAGGGAAGAGTAACCGAATATGGACCGCTTCACATATTTTCAGGTGTAACTCACTTAATTTTTAGAATATCAACAAAATATCACTACACATGGTCAATCTATTCATCTACTAACTAAATAAATCTTTAGACCAATTTCTTTTTGGAAAAGTTAAGGTTTATTTTAATTTGAAAAAATTGTCAAAAGTCGTGCAAATTCAGAGACTGGTTGCCTAAGTGGCAGGGTTGACTATTTTCATATTCAGTTCGCACCACTATTTTAAAAAAATACATTTTCTAGTATATTTCTCTTGCAAATTTTGTGATAATGTATGTAAAAGACTTTAGTTTTGTAAAAGTGGAGCGAAATACACTTAAAAAACAGTCGCCCGTGGCAGCCCTGAAGTTGGACCCCTAGTCTCCTAAATTGGACCAAACAATATCAGGCTTTTTTAATGAGGAGTAATGTAGCTAATTTTATTAAAAGTAAAGTTTGCAATTAATGAAACAATCAAACAAAACAACAGCAGTGAAATATAATGAAATCAAATGTCTGAAAGTAAGAGTAATTGTTTTCAATAAACTTTATTTCAAAATATAAATGAAAGTTATAAGTAATTAAGAATAGAATTTATGGAACTAATTGTCACTTACTTGAATATCAGGTAAGAAGTGATGCAAGTTTACCCAATAATTTCTTTTGTTCATTTTCTATTCCAGAGCACACAACATGGAACCATAATTGGCAATTTGAATACTGAATCATTTCTACTATTTTATTTTTCTTACAAATTAGAAAAAACTATCTCCATCATCATGATTTTTCTTTTAAGATTTTGAATCATTTGACTTTTTTTTTGCAACAGAAGTTTTCTTTACCTTGTGTCTGTAGTTCTTATTTTCCATCACTTTCTTCCCAATTTAATTACGCGTATTTTTTAAAACTTGATGTTCCAATTGCATTTATGTTTTGAGAGCTTCGTTTTTTTCTTCTTTTTTTTTTTTTAATAATTTCAAGGTCTAATTTATATGGCGAAGTTGTTTGGCTACTCTCCCCTATATCACGTGGTATATCATCAGATAAATTGTTTTGTATTACATCTTCCTCATCTGTTACTATGCTCGGATCAGGTGTAAAAAAAAATAATCATCTGAAGCTAATTATTCAAAATAATCCAAAGCTTGAATCATAGTTACAAATTTCACAGACATATTTTCCTTTACAAGTTCACACACGTTCTGTACTTATTATATTTTCCTTTAAATGGAAATATAGGGAATGGAAAATAGAAAATGCTACTAGAAATATATCGTTTAGCAAAAACAAGATATCTGACAAAGTAAGAAACAGATTTTAATAGTAACACTTTCAATAAAGGTTTGCTATGAATTAAAAAGCAGCATTTCCAAGAGCTTCTATGAAGAATGCATTCGCGCGTATAGCAAAAACATCGTATGGCGCCTTCGAAATTTGCGCATGGAACTGAAAACTAACGGAGCCACCATTGATATTTTTTATAGGATTATTATTATAATTATCACTAAATCACATATTTCTTGATTGTTCGATGATTTGAAATTTACGGAAAGTTCTGCCGCAGCAGATACATGAAGTGGTAAATCGTCGCAATAATTGTTTTCTATTATATCTTCCTCATCTGTTACTATGCTCGGTTCATATGGCAAACAAAAGATTTCCCCATAATCCGAATAATCATCTGAAGCTAATTGTTCAAAATAATCCAAAGCTTGAACCACAGTTGAAAATTCCACAAACATATTTTCCTTAAAATCGAAATCTAGGGAATGAAAAATAGAAAATGCTAGTAGAAATATATCGTTTAGCAAAAGAAGAAATCTGACAAACTAAGAAACTGGATTTAAGCGTAAAAACTTGCAATAAAAGTTTGCTAGGAGTGAAAAAGCATCATTTACAAGAGCTTCTATAAAGAACGTTTTCGCGCATATAACAAAACCACCGCATTAGGCCTTCGAATTTTGGGGCGTTCCGCACGGACTTGAAAACTAAAGAGCTATATCTCCCATTTTTGGATCAACTTGTCCTTTCATAAATTTTTATCCATCCATTATACTTATTAATTCCGTTTTCATGTTGTATTAACAATAGACAGTTATAAATATATTTTAACAAAAATATAATTTTTATTATAAAGAGTTTTTTATTATTTCTTCCGGAAACGGCTAAAAAGCTGAATTTTACCATTTTTCACAAGTTTAAAAAAAAAAAAAAAATAGGAAATTCAAATGAAACACACACACAAAAAAAAAAATTACAGATGTTATCTCATACATTCAAAATGCAAATAACGTAAACTTTTTAATAATACATAAAATGTCCATTTTAGAAAAATATCTTTAAGTAATATTCCCAAAATGGGATCAATGGCACCTAATGTTTTATAGATCATTGCGTTTATTATCAATGACTTTAAATCTGTTCAACAAAAATTATATAGAAGTTGCGAAAAACGTTAATAAACAAAATACTTCTTTAATTAAACTTAAAAGTAATTCATTCAAATATAGCGAATATACTACAAAATGATTTAAAATTTTAATTGATTTCTTTTTTTTACACAAATAAAAAAAATAATAAATAAAATTATGTTATGGCATTTGATTTGTCTATGTTTTCTGTTGCTAGGAAACGCATTGTCACCAGTATGGTCACCTCATTTCATTAAATAAATCTCGTTTTATAAAGAGTGTGGCTTATACTACGTTTCTCGCTAAAGCAATTAAATACTACAGTCGGAATTCGATTATAAGAATCCGGTTACCAGGAACAACAGTCTGTTCACATGCATGTAATGAATGTCAATTAATATTGAGCTATGAATTTAACTCTCATATAAAGATTAAAATCAAAACTAAAGTTAATAAATTAAGTTTCAATAAAGGGAATTGTCTTGAAATTATAATTGAAAGGAAATAAGTGGATATAGCTCATAATTGGGTTAATATTTTTTGATTTTTCAAAAAATGTTTTGAAATTCAAAATCTAATTCAGCGTTCGTATTTACTGTCGGTCTGATTGGTTTTTATTTGGAGATTGTTTGAATGCGTTACAGAAGGTCATGAACATAGGTCTATACAAAAAAAAAAAAAAAAAAAAAAAAAAAAAAAAAAAAAAAAAAGTATTTCTATTTTATCGATTTGAATTTTGCTTTCGATAAGAAAGCTAATTAGTTGCGTTAGTTAATTATATAAATACGTAGCACCTATAGTCGTCCTCTGGTCCGTCTGTCTGTCAGCATATAAGTGCGCAAAGAATTGGATACATGGCCTTCTATGGATGATAATCTCTGGAAGTGTGATTCCAGTAGTTTTAAGCCTGTTTTTGTCTGAATTAAATGTTAGCTAAATAGTGGCGTATATGTAAAGATAGTAGGTAAAATATAGGGCTGTACAAAAATTGTCAAGTATGTTTCCGTCTATTGACATAAATTTTTGCAAGAGAAATTACAAACTTGCGTTTTTAAAAATGTCCAACAGAGTTGAAAAGTGATTGTGAATTCGGTGTGTCTGTCCGTCTGTTTGTCTGTCTGTCCGAACTCTAACTTGCGTTAATATATTTGGATTGCTCTATAATTGATACATGTTATTGAAGTTTACTCTGCCATGTTTGGTATTGAAAATAAAGTATTTAGCGTCCATAGTTTATTTACTGAGACACTCAAAAGTATTCCATTACATTATGCTCTATGGAGAAGTGTCACAATTATATAAATACGTAGCACCTATTGTTGTCGTCTGGTCCGTCCGTCTGCCCGCATATAACAGTGCAAACACTACCCAACCGAATGGTTTGAAATTTAATATATATAATCGTTGTAGAATTTTGTCGAGTCATTTCAAATTTTTAAGAAAATCGATTCGAAACTTAAAAAGATATTATTATTTATTTTTCATTCTATTAAATCCTATCATACGTAATTAATTCAATGATATCCCATGATAAATAATTATTCTAGGTTGCCTTGGTGATTACGTACTATTTAGGATACAGTCCTTTTATTTCCGTGCTACTGAATTTAATATATATCATCGTAATGAATTTTGTGTTCGTGCACTTTTGCATAAGAGTGCAATAGCTATTGCCCCAAGATATGAATTTTTATAAAACTAGTAATAGTACGAACGCACCTCATTTTCCACGTTTGAGGCACAATTTCCGACTTGCTATACATGTTTTACTTTTTGATACACATATTAACATATTAAAAATCAATATATTTCAAATATTTAAAAAAATACTGAATAAAGCTTTAGATTTTTCATTTTATATAAGATATTTTAAGACATTTTAAGACGCACACACAATTTCTAACAGAACTCAGAGTGGCAGTAAATGCTGATCTTATATTATATTAAAAAACGGCAAAACATTTTAGAAAAGTGTGAAAATGACCATATCGAGATGAGGGGGCAAAAAAATACGCTTTATATTAAAGTGTTAATAAACATTATACAAGATTTATTTACATTTTTTTTTTTTTTTTTTTTTTTTTTTGTACACATCGAAAATGTATTTCTACAATTTATAGATTTTACAAGACTAAGCTTACTAAATAAAAAGAAAAAGGGAGGAAAAGAAACAGTCACTGTATAAATTTAGAAATAACGTTAAGAACGCCAGAATATGTAAACATTGAGCAGACTAGTTTCGGTAGCATTTAGCGTACCGTCCCCAGAGCAAAGAATAACGGAAACTTTCTCAATTATATAAGAAACAAGCGGATTCAAGGGAGAAGTTCATTGACCAATAGGAAAACGCCGCTTTTCTCCTATATATGTTTTCCTATTGGTTAATGATCTTCTCCCTTGAATCCATTTCTCTCGTATATAAATGAGCACGTTTTCGTTATTCTTTCCACTGAGGACGGTACACTGAATGCTACTGGAACTAGTCTGCTCAATGTTTACATATTCTTGCGCTTTTAACGTTGTTTCTAAATTTATATTGTATTGCGTCATGTAGCATCTAAATAATTAATAAACAGTCACTGTACCTTAGAATTTTTTTAAATTACTATACCCAAACAGAGTTTGTTGCAAGGGTGTAAAAAATCTAGGCACCAGCGGACAGTCTCTCACCACAAAATTTTATTAGTTATTTTTCGTTTAATATTTCGTCTATATTTTATGTAAGAATGCTAATAACATTTAAGTGAAGAAAACTAATAAAATTTAGTGGTGAGAAACTGCCCGCTGGCGCCTAGATTTTTACATCTCTGGTTTGTGGTATGGATATTATTTTACATTATTTAATATAAATTTAAAAATATGTTAAGTAAAGTCTTTTTAATGTGTCACTTGCGAATTTTATATTTTTGAGGACAAGCTATTGTCATATGCAGGATGTAAAGACGATGTCGTGAACCCAACTCAAGTGCACTCGTGCCCCGAGTCCTCTAAAACTGTACATAATATATTGATACAAGTTCTAAGTTTTGATAGTAATTGTTTGTTATGATTCAAAGAAAGAAAATATTCTGACCGCCTCTTCTGTGCGTGTTTTAATATATATGATCTAAAGAAATTACTGAAAGGCTCAGTCGCAATCATAAGAAATATATTTTATTTTGCATTGTTTTATTCTTTGTATACTTGGTAGTTGTTAAAAATAGTTTAAAATTTGACACTTTATAGTTTTTTTTATAAATGTGCAGTGCTGGGACAAAAAGCATCATTCCGTGATATTTCATCCCAAATTCTCGCAAACAGTTTGGAAAAAAAAACCGTTCGATTGGAAATTGTTTCTACTTTTCGAAATATGAACGCTATTTTTTAAATAGGAGTGGTTTACATGTTAGACTTTCTAGAAATTTCGAAAAGGTGACACACACTAATACGTTATTTATCTGCCTCGAAATGAAACGGTACGGAAAAAGGTATAGTTTATATAGATTTTTTAAATCTTCATTGAGTTATGTGATAGGGGTTTATCCAAATAGCAGAGTTTCATTTTCGTCTTCCGCCGAAACTCTATAACGAACCAAAATTCGGTTTCAATATTAAACACTTGTATTGGTCGAATGCTAGTTTAAATCAAGTAAATTTATAAATGTGTATCGTAATATTGCATTATATCAACATGTCCGAATTTTCTAATAGAATTTTGGACTAGAAGTTATATTTAACTTTATGAGCTCTAATATAAGGAGCATTTAGCGAATAAAACCAACATTTCTATCAAAACAAAATAACCAACTTCTAAAATAGTTCAACTGTAAAATATATAAAAATATTCTTTGCATGCTAGTTTCTTCAATGAAAAACGTAAGTGAAGAAATACATTTCTTCAAAATTTTACGAATTTATAGTGCAGTCATTTTCACATCATTTCGTATATAAAAAAGGACATAAATAAAACACATGTTATCAAATATTACGGTCATTCTTATTTGTACAGTTTTTAATCTGTTAAGTAGTTTCTTAAACATTCAATCAATCAACGAATTTTAAAAGAATCTATCATATTTTTTAAAGTGACGCTTCGTTTTGAAAACTATGTAACAAGACACAAATCTTAAAACATTTTCCCTACAAAATTAAGAAAACTTCCCGTGACATTCATTGAAAGCGTGAGCAGGCTTAATGGAAATAATTTTCATTAAAGTGTTAGAATGAGAAGGATTTTATGCATTAAGATATCGAAAGATATTTAAATACAGCTTTTCTAATACGTGCATCATTAATTTTATTGATTTAAAAAGCTTATAGATATAAGTAATTTTAAGTGCTTTAGAGATACTTTCACAAAAAATTTCTTTATATCTTAATACTAATAATTACTAATAATACTCATAATACTTCAAACTTACTTGAATATCAGGTAAGAAGTGATGCAAGTTTACCCAATAATTTCTTTTGTTCATTTTCTATTCCAGAGCACACAACATGGAACCATAATTGGCAATTTGAATACTGAATCATTTCTACTATTTTATTTTTCTTACAAATTAGAAAAAACTATCTCCATCATCATGATTTTTCTTTTAAGATTTTGAATCATTTGACTTTTTTTTTGCAACAGAAGTTTTCTTTACCTTGTGTCTGTAGTTCTTATTTTCCATCACTTTCTTCCCAATTTAATTACGCGTATTTTTTAAAACTTGATGTTCCAATTGCATTTATGTTTTGAGAGCTTCGTTTTTTTCTTCTTTTTTTTTTTTAATAATTTCAAGGTCTAATTTATATGGCGAAGTTGTTTGGCTACTCTCCCCTATATCACGTGGTATATCATCAGATAAATTGTTTTGTATTACATCTTCCTCATCTGTTACTATGCTCGGATCAGGTGTAAAAAAAAATAATCATCTGAAGCTAATTATTCAAAATAATCCAAAGCTTGAATCATAGTTACAAATTTCACAGACATATTTTCCTTTACAAGTTCACACACGTTCTGTACTTATTATATTTTCCTTTAAATGGAAATATAGGGAATGGAAAATAGAAAATGCTACTAGAAATATATCGTTTAGCAAAAACAAGATATCTGACAAAGTAAGAAACAGATTTTAATAGTAACACTTTCAATAAAGGTTTGCTATGAATTAAAAAGCAGCATTTCCAAGAGCTTCTATGAAGAATGCATTCGCGCGTATAGCAAAAACATCGTATGGCGCCTTCGAAATTTGCGCATGGAACTGAAAACTAACGGAGCCACCATTGATATTTTTTATAGGATTATTATTATAATTATCACTAAATCACATATTTCTTGATTGTTCGATGATTTGAAATTTACGGAAAGTTCTGCCGCAGCAGATACATGAAGTGGTAAATCGTCGCAATAATTGTTTTCTATTATATCTTCCTCATCTGTTACTATGCTCGGTTCATATGGCAAACAAAAGATTTCCCCATAATCCGAATAATCATCTGAAGCTAATTGTTCAAAATAATCCAAAGCTTGAACCACAGTTGAAAATTCCACAAACATATTTTCCTTAAAATCGAAATCTAGGGAATGAAAAATAGAAAATGCTAGTAGAAATATATCGTTTAGCAAAAGAAGAAATCTGACAAACTAAGAAACTGGATTTAAGCGTAAAAACTTGCAATAAAAGTTTGCTAGGAGTGAAAAAGCATCATTTACAAGAGCTTCTATAAAGAACGTTTTCGCGCATATAACAAAACCACCGCATTAGGCCTTCGAATTTTGGGGCGTTCCGCACGGACTTGAAAACTAAAGAGCTATATCTCCCATTTTTGGATCAACTTGTCCTTTCATAAATTTTTATCCATCCATTATACTTATTAATTCCGTTTTCATGTTGTATTAACAATAGACAGTTATAAATATATTTTAACAAAAATATAATTTTTATTATAAAGAGTTTTTTATTATTTCTTCCGGAAACGGCTAAAAAGCTGAATTTTACCATTTTTCACAAGTTTAAAAAAAAAAAAAATAGGAAATTCAAATGAAACACACACACAAAAAAAAAATTACAGATGTTATCTCATACATTCAAAATGCAAATAACGTAAACTTTTTAATAATACATAAAATGTCCATTTTAGAAAAATATCTTTAACCCTAGATCTACCGGGAATTTTATTCAAGTTTTAATAAAACGTTCTACACCAGACTTTTTATTTAAAACTATTTAACTTATTTATTTACCTTATTTTTGTCTGGTTTATATACTTAGTTTATTTTAAAGAAATTTCTGGTTTGAATTAATATTTTGTATGTACCTGTCGGGTCCAATGGACCCGTCTGGTAGACGGAGGGTTAAGTAATATTCCCAAAATGGGATCAATGGCACCTAATGTTTTATAGATCATTGCGTTTATTATCAATGACTTTAAATCTGTTCAACAAAAATTATATAGAAGTTGCGAAAAACGTTAATAAACAAAATACTTCTTTAATTAAACTTAAAAGTAATTCATTCAAATATAGCGAATATACTACAAAATGATTTAAAATTTTAATTGATTTCTTTTTTTTACACAAATAAAAAAAATAATAAATAAAATTATGTTATGGCATTTGATTTGTCTATGTTTTCTGTTGCTAGGAAACGCATTGTCACCAGTATGGTCACCTCATTTCATTAAATAAATCTCGTTTTATAAAGAGTGTGGCTTATACTACGTTTCTCGCTAAAGCAATTAAATACTACAGTCGGAATTCGATTATAAGAATCCGGTTACCAGGAACAACAGTCTGTTCACATGCATGTAATGAATGTCAATTAATATTGAGCTATGAATTTAACTCTCATATAAAGATTAAAATCAAAACTAAAGTTAATAAATTAAGTTTCAATAAAGGGAATTGTCTTGAAATTATAATTGAAAGGAAATAAGTGGATATAGCTCATAATTGGGTTAATATTTTTTGATTTTTCAAAAAATGTTTTGAAATTCAAAATCTAATTCAGCGTTCGTATTTACTGTCGGTCTGATTGGTTTTTATTTGGAGATTGTTTGAATGCGTTACAGAAGGTCATGAACATAGGTCTATACAAAAAAAAAAAAAAAAAAAAAAAAAAAAAAAAAAAAAAAAAAAAGTATTTCTATTTTATCGATTTGAATTTTGCTTTCGATAAGAAAGCTAATTAGTTGCGTTAGTTAATTATATAAATACGTAGCACCTATAGTCGTCCTCTGGTCCGTCTGTCTGTCAGCATATAAGTGCGCAAAGAATTGGATACATGGCCTTCTATGGATGATAATCTCTGGAAGTGTGATTCCAGTAGTTTTAAGCCTGTTTTTGTCTGAATTAAATGTTAGCTAAATAGTGGCGTATATGTAAAGATAGTAGGTAAAATATAGGGCTGTACAAAAATTGTCAAGTATGTTTCCGTCTATTGACATAAATTTTTGCAAGAGAAATTACAAACTTGCGTTTTTAAAAATGTCCAACAGAGTTGAAAAGTGATTGTGAATTCGGTGTGTCTGTCCGTCTGTTTGTCTGTCTGTCCGAACTCTAACTTGCGTTAATATATTTGGATTGCTCTATAATTGATACATGTTATTGAAGTTTACTCTGCCATGTTTGGTATTGAAAATAAAGTATTTAGCGTCCATAGTTTATTTACTGAGACACTCAAAAGTATTCCATTACATTATGCTCTATGGAGAAGTGTCACAATTATATAAATACGTAGCACCTATTGTTGTCGTCTGGTCCGTCCGTCTGCCCGCATATAACAGTGCAAACACTACCCAACCGAATGGTTTGAAATTTAATATATATAATCGTTGTAGAATTTTGTCGAGTCATTTCAAATTTTTAAGAAAATCGATTCGAAACTTAAAAAGATATTATTATTTATTTTTCATTCTATTAAATCCTATCATACGTAATTAATTCAATGATATCCCATGATAAATAATTATTCTAGGTTGCCTTGGTGATTACGTACTATTTAGGATACAGTCCTTTTATTTCCGTGCTACTGAATTTAATATATATCATCGTAATGAATTTTGTGTTCGTGCACTTTTGCATAAGAGTGCAATAGCTATTGCCCCAAGATATGAATTTTTATAAAACTAGTAATAGTACGAACGCACCTCATTTTCCACGTTTGAGGCACAATTTCCGACTTGCTATACATGTTTTACTTTTTGATACACATATTAACATATTAAAAATCAATATATTTCAAATATTTAAAAAAATACTGAATAAAGCTTTAGATTTTTCATTTTATATAAGATATTTTAAGACATTTTAAGACGCACACACAATTTCTAACAGAACTCAGAGTGGCAGTAAATGCTGATCTTATATTATATTAAAAAACGGCAAAACATTTTAGAAAAGTGTGAAAATGACCATATCGAGATGAGGGGGCAAAAAAATACGCTTTATATTAAAGTGTTAATAAACATTATACAAGATTTATTTACATTTTTTTTTTTTTTTTTTTTTTTTTTTGTACACATCGAAAATGTATTTCTACAATTTATAGATTTTACAAGACTAAGCTTACTAAATAAAAAGAAAAAGGGAGGAAAAGAAACAGTCACTGTATAAATTTAGAAATAACGTTAAGAACGCCAGAATATGTAAACATTGAGCAGACTAGTTTCGGTAGCATTTAGCGTACCGTCCCCAGAGCAAAGAATAACGGAAACTTTCTCAATTATATAAGAAACAAGCGGATTCAAGGGAGAAGTTCATTGACCAATAGGAAAACGCCGCTTTTCTCCTATATATGTTTTCCTATTGGTTAATGATCTTCTCCCTTGAATCCATTTCTCTCGTATATAAATGAGCACGTTTTCGTTATTCTTTCCACTGAGGACGGTACACTGAATGCTACTGGAACTAGTCTGCTCAATGTTTACATATTCTTGCGCTTTTAACGTTGTTTCTAAATTTATATTGTATTGCGTCATGTAGCATCTAAATAATTAATAAACAGTCACTGTACCTTAGAATTTTTTTAAATTACTATACCCAAACAGAGTTTGTTGCAAGGGTGTAAAAAATCTAGGCACCAGCGGACAGTCTCTCACCACAAAATTTTATTAGTTATTTTTCGTTTAATATTTCGTCTATATTTTATGTAAGAATGCTAATAACATTTAAGTGAAGAAAACTAATAAAATTTAGTGGTGAGAAACTGCCCGCTGGCGCCTAGATTTTTACATCTCTGGTTTGTGGTATGGATATTATTTTACATTATTTAATATAAATTTAAAAATATGTTAAGTAAAGTCTTTTTAATGTGTCACTTGCGAATTTTATATTTTTGAGGACAAGCTATTGTCATATGCAGGATGTAAAGACGATGTCGTGAACCCAACTCAAGTGCACTCGTGCCCCGAGTCCTCTAAAACTGTACATAATATATTGATACAAGTTCTAAGTTTTGATAGTAATTGTTTGTTATGATTCAAAGAAAGAAAATATTCTGACCGCCTCTTCTGTGCGTGTTTTAATATATATGATCTAAAGAAATTACTGAAAGGCTCAGTCGCAATCATAAGAAATATATTTTATTTTGCATTGTTTTATTCTTTGTATACTTGGTAGTTGTTAAAAATAGTTTAAAATTTGACACTTTATAGTTTTTTTTATAAATGTGCAGTGCTGGGACAAAAAGCATCATTCCGTGATATTTCATCCCAAATTCTCGCAAACAGTTTGGAAAAAAAAACCGTTCGATTGGAAATTGTTTCTACTTTTCGAAATATGAACGCTATTTTTTAAATAGGAGTGGTTTACATGTTAGACTTTCTAGAAATTTCGAAAAGGTGACACACACTAATACGTTATTTATCTGCCTCGAAATGAAACGGTACGGAAAAAGGTATAGTTTATATAGATTTTTTAAATCTTCATTGAGTTATGTGATAGGGGTTTATCCAAATAGCAGAGTTTCATTTTCGTCTTCCGCCGAAACTCTATAACGAACCAAAATTCGGTTTCAATATTAAACACTTGTATTGGTCGAATGCTAGTTTAAATCAAGTAAATTTATAAATGTGTATCGTAATATTGCATTATATCAACATGTCCGAATTTTCTAATAGAATTTTGGACTAGAAGTTATATTTAACTTTATGAGCTCTAATATAAGGAGCATTTAGCGAATAAAACCAACATTTCTATCAAAACAAAATAACCAACTTCTAAAATAGTTCAACTGTAAAATATATAAAAATATTCTTTGCATGCTAGTTTCTTCAATGAAAAACGTAAGTGAAGAAATACATTTCTTCAAAATTTTACGAATTTATAGTGCAGTCATTTTCACATCATTTCGTATATAAAAAAGGACATAAATAAAACACATGTTATCAAATATTACGGTCATTCTTATTTGTACAGTTTTTAATCTGTTAAGTAGTTTCTTAAACATTCAATCAATCAACGAATTTTAAAAGAATCTATCATATTTTTTAAAGTGACGCTTCGTTTTGAAAACTATGTAACAAGACACAAATCTTAAAACATTTTCCCTACAAAATTAAGAAAACTTCCCGTGACATTCATTGAAAGCGTGAGCAGGCTTAATGGAAATAATTTTCATTAAAGTGTTAGAATGAGAAGGATTTTATGCATTAAGATATCGAAAGATATTTAAATACAGCTTTTCTAATACGTGCATCATTAATTTTATTGATTTAAAAAGCTTATAGATATAAGTAATTTTAAGTGCTTTAGAGATACTTTCACAAAAAATTTCTTTATATCTTAATGTGTTTTATTATTATAAAATAGGTTTTACTTATATGAATTTCTCATCATTATTTATAAATATTCTTTGATATAGAAGACTTTGTATATATATTGCAAATAGAGGTGTCTTAAATTCAGATACATATATGGCTGATAAAGTAATTCAGACTCTTAAGTACCTAAATGTGAAAGTATATTATAATTTAATAAAAATTAGGCTTTTACTATGATCATGTTATAAACTAAATAGACGTAAAATACAAAGACAGTGAGTATGCATGTTGCAGGGAACCCCGTGTTGTTGGAAACATTACAATTAATTGTATGCATAGTGAGATGCGATTTTATTTGTTTTGGCCTTTCTTATTGTGGATTTCTTATCTTCAGTTTCAAATTCTGATATCACGGAATACATTTATTCAGTTTTAAGCAACTTTTCTCTCGAATAATTTTTAGTTTGTGTACCAAAAAAGATAAAATATTTAATATAGAATAGAGTGTTTACTTGAATAAAATAACATCCTCTGAATTTCGTTCATTTCTTTAAAATCAAAGCCTTTGCAGACTGACTATGAATTTCTTCCTAATTATAAAAAAGCAAATAAAATGTTCTGCCAGGCACTTTATCTTGTACATATACATATTGCATTCAACGCATCCGGAAAAAATTTAAATTCTTTAGAAAGGTCGAATTTACATATTTCTACACCCTGCACAAAAGCGCATAATTCCACACACCCTAGTTCCTTCAAATTGATAATTTATATATTTCAATGATATGTATGTTTCAAATGTTATGATATTTACTCTATACGCATTTAATACAATCTTTATAAATTACAAGTAAATATATGTTTTAATTCAAATATAGATTACATATGAAATTGAATAACATTAACACATACAAAAAAAAATTCAATTGTATTTCTCCGAATTGAGTTAAATACTTACTAGATTTTTTTTTGCACTTTTGCCGATGAAAAGGCTACATTTGTTTCATTGAAGTCCATATATTTTGTTAAACCTGCTTCAATTCAAAGTGCAACTGTATTTTGAGGCACTGCAGTTTTTAAATGAGTTTTAATTCTTTTGAGGTAAGAAACAAGACATTTGTATTCCGAATAAAATGTCAACGTTTGTATAAAGTGTTTATAATTCTTTTTTGTCTTATTATCTGGCAAAGGGCTAACGGTATGTTAGGCTCAATGTTTGCAAATAGTTATGTAATATACCATACTAGCAATATTTACGTGACACGACCAGTTCTAGATCATCCTTAAAAATCAAAAGCAGATTTTTCCCTTTCCTTTAAGATCAAGAGAAACGAGCAATCACAATTTTGTATTCAAAATTCCATTATGTATAGTACTTGTTTGTTACACCGTAATAACACAAGTTCTTTCACTAAACTATTTGTTAGCCTTCTGAAGTTATGCTTTAAAAAAGTCAACTATCATCATAAATGCATTCATTCGTGTCCACCTAAACTAATTCACCATTACCTGTCTCATAAGTTTAAAGTTTCGTGAGAATTGAACTCTTTTTTTTTCGCTAATTTACTTTATTTTCTGAAATTTTTAGTATTTCTTCCTCATATAAATTAAACTGTTCTCGCAATTTCTATAATGAACTTTATTATTGATTACAGCATGGAGAACTTCGGCAACTTTCAACTTCCATGCTTTAGATATAACTGTTCACTTGGTGTAATCTGACAAAATTTCCCCAAACAACTGTGTCATGAATCCTGTTTCAAGTTTTCGCAGATTGAAGAGAGTAGCTTCTAGCTCATACTCGAGTTCCTGATGAATGGGTTTCAACAGTTTCGATATATCTTAAAGCAATCTATGATAGAAAGTGAACTTTCTTTCAGCGCCTTACAGACGTCACATCTTGCGACAATCGCGTTGCAGGAGAGGCTGTTTTGCAGTTTGGGTGCTATTTTTACTCAATGGTTCACATCTTACTGCAGCTGTAGAAAAGTATTTTTATAAAGTTCTTGAAGCAAATTGAAAAATGATGTGATCTCAGAGTAACAAACACGATGCGTAATTTTTAAATATAACTAGTTTCAGCATATTTTGAAGCATTTTAGTTTATAAATGAGTTTTAATTCTTTTGAGGTAAGAACCAAGATAATATTCTCAATAAAATGTCAACATTTGTATAAAGTGTTTATAATCATTTTTCTCTTATTATCTTGCAAAGGGCTAAAGGTACGTTAGCCTCAATGTTTGCAAATAGTTATGTGAAATATCTTACTAGCATGTTTACTTAACACAACCAGTTCCAGATCATCTTTAAAAATCAAAAGCAGATTTTTCTCCTTTCTTCAAGTTCAAGAGAAACGAGCAATCAAAATTTTGTATTCAAAATTCTATTACGTAGTCAAACTTGTTTGTTACACCATAATAACACATGTTCTTTCATTAAACTATTTGTTAGACTTCTGAAATTATGCTTTTAAAAAGTCAACTATCATCATAAATTCATTCATTCATGTCCACCTAAACTAATTTCACCATTACCTGTCTCATAATTTTAAAGTTTCGTGAGAATTGGACGCTTTTTGTTTCGCCAATGTACTTTATTTTCTGAAATTTTTAGTATTTCTTCCTCATATAAATTAAACTGTTCTCGCAATTTCTATCATGAACTTTATCATTGATTAGAGCTTGGAGAACTTCGGCAACTTTCAACTTCCATTCTATAGATGTAACTCTTCACTTGGTGTAATCTGAATTTTCTTTCCAAACAACTGTGCCATGAATCCTGTTTCAAATTTTCGCAGATTAAAGAAAGTAGCTTCTAGCTCATACTCGAGTTCCTGATGTTTGGGTTTCAACAGTTTCGATATATCTTAAAGCAATCTATAATGGAAAGTGAACTTACTTTCAGTGCCTTACAGACGTCACATCTTGCAACAATCATGTTGCAGGAGAGGCTGTTTTGCAGTTTGGGTGATATTTTTACTCAATGATTCCCATCTTACTGCAGTTGTAGAAAAGTATTTTTATAAAGTTCTTGAAGCAAATTGAAAAATGATGTGATCTCAGAGTAGCAATTAAGTTGCATAATTTTTAAATATAACGAGTTTCCTGTGCCGTGTATAAAAGCTGCTCGAAGAGAAACCTAGAGTATTTCAGCATCAAGACCCGAATCCATATTAGCTATATTAAGCTGCATTGTCGCGTGATTGTCCAGAGTATTTATAGATATCAAGATGGAAAACTTTTAGAGTCTTAGTAACCGCTTCACATATTTCATGGTCTGTCTGATCTTCCTTAGATGAAAACTTGATTAATCTTTCAGCTGATCCATTATTTGTTGTATTCGTCACGCAAGATACATGAAGGTTGATCGACATCCGAACTAACAGGAGATGATTTCACAACAAACAAATAGTACTTTGAAATTTGATATTCATCAGTAGCATGAATAAGTATATTCAGATGTACGATCTCGAGATACACATCACAATTAGTTGATAAAAGGATTTCAACTGGTTTATAATGAGTGCGTTAGAGATAAATAGCGAATGTTTTCTGCCTATGACAATGCAAGTGAGTGCAGTCAGTAGAAATGGATAACGTAAAAGTACAATCGACAAAAAAAGTGAACAACCCATATTTTTTAACCTCCAAATTGTCAGAGCTAAAAACTGAAATAACCATTCGACTGGAAATTATGTCTTCATTCAATTTATATATTTTTAAAAGACCTATGGCTGTAGCCTGCATACTGAAATTTTTCCAGACAGTCAAATTTTCAATTTAAACATCTAATTTTGATATAAGCATTCGGTTTTTTAGTAAAATGTACATTATGGTACAAAACGGTAAGCCATTCTGATAAGTAATGCAGAAATTCTGTTTGAATAAAAATTGAAACTCCTTCTGCAAAATTCTTTTCTAATCTTTATAAAACAAATTGCAATGATGATTGTCTTTTGTGCATAACACAAAAACTATTTGGCGGAATGAGGTGTCGGTTTATCATAATGGATGCTTCTAGAAATCGATTTCTGTTACAAAAATCATTTTTTACTATTCTTAACTTTCTCGAAAATTACTTTTATATATATCCATTTATATAATCTATTTTACGCTCATCGGCCTTACATTTCTTTTATGCGAATGTTATCAATTAACATTCTAAGCCAAGATTAGATTTATTAAACTAGGTGAGTATAGTTAAATAAAAAAATAACAGAATTTTTCGCCAAATTCTATCGCAGAAAAACGTTACAAATTCTAGAATTAAACTAGATGATTAAAAATTCCACGATTAAACGAGATGATTGCAAATTTTGCGATTTAAATATTAACTTTTTGAACGCAATTCTTTCAGGAATACATTCTCCTTGGAAATAACACAGAGTGTACGAATGTTTGTTTAAAATTTTGTGTGCCTTGAAATGAGTCTCGAATATCTACTGTAACTTAATGTGCACTTGATCGTCAAAATGACATATTTGGTCTATTGTTTAGTTTTGAAAAAAATATTCATTTTTAGGGTTCTGTACTTAAAAAGTAAAAACGGAACCATTATAAGATCACTCGTGTGTCTGTCTGTCTGTCACAGTCATTTTACTCGTAAGCTATGGACTGTGGAAAATTCAAATTAGGGGAAATAATAAAGACTATTGATCCAAATATTTTCAGATTATTAAACATTGACAAATATATTCAGGGAAAATGTAGAGGGGCTAATTACGTTACTTGAAAAAAAAAATCTTTTCTTTGCATATCGTGTGAAATCTTTCGTAACGCTGAACTCAAAAATGCATTTCATTTAATTTTAGGTATTATAGTGTTTGAGAGATATTGTCGAAAACGTAGAGAAAAAATATGTCCCCCCACCCATCTATTTCCGAATCTACTGAAACTAAAATTATGAAAAAATTAGAGGTAGTAGACGTTAACATAAACCTTGCAGGAAAATTATAGCGATCAACCTAGGTCACATAGTTTTTCAGAAAAGCGCAATTTTATGGTACACACAAATTTCGATTTGTAGGCATTCAGCAAAGGTGTTGAGGGGCGCTGGAGGCACTTATCGCAGCAAAAGTATAAAAGCACTGTTGATAATGATTTTCGAAAAAAATCGTTGGTAATTAGCCGAGATATTAACCCTTAAAGATACGGGCGGTTTGGACATACATAATGACAGGGGCGGTGCTATCTACCATCAACT
Source organism: Maratus speciosus (assembly GCA_963932465.1). Taxonomy (NCBI): domain Eukaryota; kingdom Metazoa; phylum Arthropoda; class Arachnida; order Araneae; family Salticidae; genus Maratus; species Maratus speciosus. Next base: position 374,180,882 of record OZ010787.1, read on the forward strand.
TTTAAAGCCCAGTTAACAACTTTTATATATATATATATTTTTAGTGTAATGCCGAGAAGCAGTATAAAAGCAATAAACGTCAAATTGTTAAAAACAGACTAATTTAAGGGGTCTTGCACCTTTTAAACGCGTAAATCAAAACTTCAAAGTTTGAATTAGCCTATCTACGAAACATTTTTATGTATAAACATGAAATTTTGGATATTGATTAAACAGATTATGTTTTGTAATATGCTACCATTAGAAACTTATTAGCTGTTTACAGAATTTGTGTATTGTTGAAACTCAAAATATCTCTTTTTTTCTCCATGAGTCATTGCGCGTATATCTTAAGAAAATATGTATGGATTGTCATGAAATTTGGGAAAGGTACTAAACAAATATGTGTGCTTAAAATGATCTACTTTTAATTATTTACAATGGTAATATTTTTAGTTATGACTATTTTTATTCTTTAAAAAAGTAATTTTTTTTTTCAATTTGTTTTATATACATATTTAATGAAATAATTTTGGCGCAAGTGTAGAACGTCATTTCAAACTCACATATTTGTTTAGTATCTTTATCAAATTTCCTGACAATCCCTACATACTTTCTTAAGATATCATGTGCGCTATGACCTATAAAGTAAAAAAAGGGAGCTATTTTGATGTCAACAAGACACAAATTCTTAAAAGTCAAATTTCTAATGGTAGAATCTTACAAAGTACAATATCTTTAATCAATAGTCAAAATTTCCTGTTTATACATAAAAAGGTTTTGAAGATAGTCTAATTAAAAATTTAATTTTTTCGTTAATTTTCATCGCGGTACAAAAATCCTTAACTAGAATTAATCACATAAATAGTATTGGATTCGCGACTACTTTGCATTAAGTGGTTTGCATTAAGCTCAATACGCCTCCCGTGTCTTTAAATGTTAAGTAAAAAGCTATCGGGAAGTACGCGGCACGGAACAAGGGGGCCTTGAAACTTCGCGACCTTCTTTCGAAGCTCGCTTAGCAGAATGTCAAGTTTAAAATTTTAACAAGGGTTTTGTTTTAGCTACTCTGTAAAAAGAAAAGATTATTAATACGCTGAATTAGTTTTATGAGATGCCAAATGAAGTACTACTTTCATTGTCAGTACCGAATTAAGTTAATCATAAACAGATTCGGATAATATTAAAAAAAGAGTTATACAGAATGGTGATATTTGATATTATTTAGTCTGCATATCTCTTTGAATTTTTATGGTAAACCCATTCGCACTTTTCTGTTACACAGATCTATACCCAACCCTACGTTGTATAGTTTTTTCAAAGTCTTTTCGCACCGATTTTTTTTTAAATAATACAATTAATAATTCAAACATTTATTGTACGGAGCCCTCTGAGCGCGAGTAATAGTCGCACTTGACCGTTTATTTTCTTTTCGGTGATTCTAGGTTTTCCGCAGACGTCGAGGAGCTTATTTACAATTTGTGCGTGTTTATATTATTGATTTACAAACTACGCACAATTTAAATTTTTGTGCTTTGATTACCGTTTAAATGATTAAGCATCGGAAGCCGCACGACAAGAAGACCCGGATAACTATTTTGGCTTGAAAATTATTTTAGCGACTTATTATATTATACAGAAATTTATTTTAAGGATTAAGCAGTAAAACCACCTATCCTACGAGTCCATAATAATTATATTTTAGAAAAATTGGCCGAAATATTATGTTAATACAGGAGAATATGGAAAAGTGACATTTTCTCTAATGTTGCAAAAAATGGCCTAGGATGTTCCAATCAGTTGAAAAATGTACTTATAGAATCAAACATCGTTTTCGTCACAGAAACTGCTTGACTCTCGTTGAAGTGCAAAAAGTATTCTACATATGAAATTCACAATTTTCCATGATAGTTCAATTAGCTGACAGAGTGCTGCAAAGAAGAGTAAAAGCTTTCTTTTTTGTCAACTTTTAAATTACATTTTTGTATGAAAAGTAATTTTAGTCTCTAGTATAGGTATTATCTTTTTAACATTTAAGAAATAGGTTCCGCAAAACGAGGGTCTCAAATAATAGGACCCAAGAAAAATAACGCCGCAGAAAATTTTTAGCTCAGAAAAATAATTTCAAAACCAATATTTATTGATTTTGTTTCAACAGTTAGGTAGTGAGGCTTCATGTAAATATTGATATATGCCAGCATCACAGGAGAATGCATCAATTATTGTAAAGCTGATCTTTTAAACATATTTAGACATTGTACAGATTATAATCAATATATTATACTTTTAGAATAGGATGATATTAATGACAAAGGTCACTTTTATCGAAACATTTATTTATGTATTCATATATATCTTAGATCATCGAATACGTTCAATCTTTAGTGACACTCTATGGAGAGATAAGCGGAGAATAAATGTCATCCACTCGGCTTGGAATTCATTGGAGAGCATTCCGCATAGTATCACAAAAATGACACACTTTATAATATATAAATGAACATACATATTTGAATATACGAATATAAGAAATGTGAAACCACTGTAAAACCTCTCAACAGCAGTCACCATAGGACCACAGAATTTGTCGCTATTCAGAGATTTCCGCTTTTCAGATGTGAAAATATACAAATAGGTACATGTTTCAGATTGAGAAAGGTATTCGCTAAATAGAGGTATCCGCTATTCGAGAGTATATATTATGGAGATTTTACTTATAAGTACACAGTATTTGGATAAATATGTTTTTAATCTTCTCCTACTCTTCAAAATATCGTTTATAATCAATACAATATCGAAAGAGATATAATATATCAGCTTTATTAAATACGCATACCAAATTTGGGGCCCTAAAATCATCCTGGTTTCGGCCACAGTTCAGTTTTCCCATTCTTTAATTAGGTTCTGCTTCAGGTAGAAAACCGGCATTGCTTTATGGTAAAATCTTTTCCCATTGATCAAGTAGGATTCAATGCAGTCAAATATGGCTACATATAAAGCTAAAAAAGTAAAAATAACTAGACAAAAATGGCTATGTATTGCCCAAAAATAAGAGGTAAAAATGAAAACAATTCAGACGTTTCAAGTATCGCAAATAATGTGGCATTTCAGAAGGAAAAAGTGTTTGAAAGAAAAAATAAAATATATTAATCCATCTTAAAATTGAACCATTCGTTTCAGATGTTTCAGTTTAGCGAGTAGAAAATTTATTCTGTAAAGTGTCATAGAAATATTATACCAATGTTGCATGAAATGTTTTAGGATCTTCCAATCACTTGAAACAAGTAGCTTACAGAATCAATTATTGTTTTCGTCACAGAAACTGCTTGACTCTTAGAAATATAAACTCTCGTTGAAGTAAAAGAAAAATATTACGATTCTAACAGGATAAAAATATTTCTACATCTGAAATTCAGTTTTCGATGATATTTCAGTTACCTGACAGCATTCTGGGAATTGATATCATTCATCTGAATCGTAAAAAAACCCGTCAGAGACCACTACATAGACTACAGTTCGTCTACAACAAAAATTAACGCACTGTTCACGCAAACTATTATTTTTGTAACTTAACAGAAAAGAGAAGATTACCTCTTTTACTGCGTGAAATGTTTTTATAAATACATGGACCTATTTCATTATAAGGGATCATTTGAAAATATAGTATCAACAACATTCTTTTATCGCCTATTTAGTTTTCATACCTAAAAACGAAGAAATTATAAAATCATAATATGAAATTTTTATGTATAGTTTTTTAAATATAAATTACTAAAAAAAAGAACGTCTTAATGATAAAAAGTAATTTTGTTTTTTGGAATACTGGTGGTTTATGTATGGTATAAATGTGGTATAATGTATGTATTTCATTATTTTTAGCTGTATATAGTATAAGTTCAAACATAAAACACGGGCATATATCAAATTAAACGTAATATGAAACGTTAATTGTTAAAACAACAGTACAGTTTTCAAATATTCATAAATATATTTTTTTATTTATTTAGATTCGAATGTTTAAAAAAAATACTTCAAACATCTTTTTTAATTCTAATATTTAATTTTCAAATTGTTAAGATTATACTATAAAATGACAACTATAATGATCCATATATTAGAGCTAAAAACAAATTCCAATCTATTTCATGTATGGTAAATACAACAAATTCAACTATATGCTAGTATTTGTAGATATCTATGATATAAGTTTTACACTCGATAATCAAATGATGATTTTATTCTTGTTCTATCGGAAGCATGGATATAATTCTTCAGAAGTTAACCAGTTGTAAACAGTCAAAAATTTTTGCCAATAAAATTGTTTAGAGAAATTTGTGAATTTCTATCAACATTCTGTAAAATAAAAGGAATAAAACAGAAAATTAAAAAAATAATGTTTTACATGCTAAACAAAGTACTCATTTAACATTAAGTACTGAATTTCCAGAGTATATACAGCTTTAATAAAAGAAAAAGTATCTAAACATCTTAAAATATATTAATATTACGTCTATGATTGTGTTTTGTTATACTGTTAATCCTTCTGGGGCTAACAATGTTTTGAGATACCTGAAATTAGCCTTTTGATTCTGTAACATGAAAGCACACAAAAAGATTGCATGTGAAAATAATGAATTAAATATTTAAAAAATTATAAATTCAAAGCTCTGATGTTTATTTACACGCATTAAAGAAAAATGGAGATACATATATTTTAAGATGAAATATATTTTATAACCAAAATGTGCCTTAAAGAGAGTAACATAAATTTTAAAAGCTAAAAATTTTTTTTTGTTCCTCAGCGTAAGACCTATAAGTTTGCAGCAGTGTCACTCCAAAGAAGAACTTTAACCTCAAGACTCTCATTTAGGTTGTTATTATGTGTAATAAAATGTTGACTTTAAAAAGGGAAAGATATATTGATTTTCTGTTTTCTTATGGGCATTTTTAAAAGAAAAAAAGTTCCTTCGTCGCTTTCTAAAATATGCTCAAGTAGTTTTTATAAATTATGGTAAATTCTTGTAAAATAAATATCACCTTTTTATCTGATTTTTCTTAAGGCTATAATTATTACATTAACAAATCAGAAATCTTAAAGCTAAAATTTATTTTCATTCTTATTTACTTATTTATACAAGAATGTTCTCTTAAATTCAACTACACAGGTAATTATGTTTTAAATATATGCTGTTGCATGTGAGTTAAATAAATAAAGAATGCAACGTAACAAGAGTTTCTTGGAGCCTGGAGAGGTCTACTTGCACCCGAAAAATATGCTTTAAATCCATTCTTTGTGTACCGTGTTTATTAATTAATTGTTTTATACAAACTGTAGAGTATTGGTTAATCACATTGATACTCTAAACACAACAGATCCAGGACAATTTTAAAACGAATTTTTTGTAGACTAGCCACAAAAGGCTTTAAGTACTTTTTGGTATGTTCTAATAAACCATTAGTGTATAATATAGATAGTATCTGTTGTGTTATTTTTCCAAATGTTTTACATAAATATAAAACAATTGATCAAAATTGAATGTATATACTCTGCTGATCATTTATGCTCGTAGATCTTTACGTTATCCCTAATGAAGTTTTAAAATATAATAAAAAAATATGGCCAAATATCGCCGAACACTTTAGAATTTTGACGTTTTGTGAAATATCTAGAGAATTACACGACGAATTCATCTGGAACGTAATAAACAGGTTTCACCGCATATTTTTCAGCGAAAGTTTGATTACAAATGCAATTAGGGAACCAACAAAAAGTTAAAGAAACAAAATCCTATTTGATATCACCCCATAAAGTAAAATTATCGAAATGATGTAATAATAACCCGTATATTCATAGAAATATTAAGATTTATTTAAAAAATCTAGGAATTTTCCCATGTTTTTTGTTTATAGCATGCAGGCTTTAAACCAAAATTAACACCACTTTCAGAGATTGTAACGAGGTACAGTAGAAAAACCATGGTACAATTAAAAAATAAATATATTAAATATTTGATTGAATTATGATCCTTTTTATGAATTATTTTTTAACTATGCATGCGTAAACGATAACACAGATTTTTTTCATCATTTGGTAGGCAATTATATTGAGCAATCAATATAAGAAGACCTGTTGAATGTTGATAAAATTCAGAAAAACAACGGTGATAAAGTGAGATGAATTTCAGTTTCTTTCTAAAAGTTGTTGGTTGATAAGGGATTTTGCACAAATTATCATTTTTAATTTTTTATGTTTTTAATCCCCTTTTTAACACTTTCCACCATAGTTGAAAAGTGTTTTGAATTATGTTTGTCTATCCGTCTCTCCGTCTGTCTTTCCATGCTCTAGCTCGCGTAAATATACTCGCATTTTCATGCAATTAGTATACATTAATGATTTTTTCCTCATGTTCGGTATTGAATAGCAAGTGTGCAGCATTATTAGTTCATTGACAAGGACACTCAAAATAATTTCGTTATATTATAATCAATGGGGAAAAATTGTTTGCAGTGTATTTTAATGGAATTACGCTATTTCAAATTTATTGAAATTGATACAAATCACTAAATTGCATTGCAAGATTATTACTATGGCATAGGGCATTCATAGCATTTATCGTTCATTTACAGGGACACACAAAAGAACTCAGTTACTGTACTGTCTTTGAGAAATAATTGCTGGAAGTGCGTTTTCAATTTTGGTATTAGATTTCAAATTTAACTAATGTTTTGCATTTTACTCGTTGTGTATAAATTCTAAACCTTGTATACACGGCTGCATAAAACAATTCACGCACAATTCTTCTTATTAGCGGAAACTGTTGAAGGAGCAATTTCAAATGTGGTTATACATCCTAGCTGAAATAAGTTTTTACATGCACGTAGTTTATAGATACAAATCCATTTATCATATACAGGGCTTCTCAAAAAATTCGGCTAATTTTCCGACAGCAGATGGAAACTCTTGAAATTGGGTTTTCAAATGTGTTTTGCGTTCGTTTTCAAATGGTTCAATTATTCACCATATTTCAACTTATTAAACGGTGAAGTTTAGTTACATTATTCTGAATGTGTTTCATAAGCTATGGTTAACGCATTAATTTTTCTTTCTTGTTTATTTTTGCTGTTGCTATTATTCGGAAACCAACTGAACGAACCTATTCTAGCCAAAAAATGTATTATGAAAATCAAAGCATTCGTTTAAAATCTACGTGTGGACATATGTTAAATACTAACTCTTTTGTTGAAAGTCAGTTAATAAAAATGATAATGTGCAATGCTCTATCACCGCTATCATTATGAACTTTCAAGATATTAGATTATTCTGTAAAATTGACTTCCAAATCATGAAAATCATCTTTGGTACAATTCGCACACGCGCAGTTAAACATTTTTTCATACAACTGCTCATATTTCAGCAAATATTTATTACATTTATATTCCAGTTGTACTATGTTCTTTCTACTATATTTTGTCACATTTCTGGAACTTTCGTTGAATTTGTTTGAAAACCATGCATGTTATAAACAAAATACATGCAAAATTTTGTTCAATTTTTAAAGAAGTCGTCATATCTCTATGAAAATACGTGCTGTTCTTAAACAACGGAACACAAATGTTGTACTAAGTCCACTTGGTCATGTGTTGCATCTACAGATCGTTTAGTGCATTTTATTTCACTAAGTGATCCCAAATATTATTTTTTTCTTCAATGTATTGTTTATCCTCTAATAGTCCACGTGTTCGAATCTTTCTGGAAAATTATAAAAGTCAAACATGTTTTTTATATTCCTGAAGTTCTAAAAGACGAATATTTCTGTAGCTATTCGACAAAACGTCTAAAATTCTAAAAGTCTGGTGATATTTTTACCATACAGAGTAGTATTTAATTATAAATCAAGATACCATTTAAAAAAAGTTATGATCTCATAGATTAAAAGACATTTGTAGCACAGGACAATGAAAACAAATGGCAATTAATTTTTTGGGGTTTTCATCTTGCATGTATAAGGCGTGTTCAAATGAAAGTCATTCGAAGCGTCGTGCGCGAACAGTTTTCAATGTATTTTTGTAAAACAAACGCGACAGTAAAGGTGTATGTACCACGCGTGCGCAAGCGAAAGGCATTCAGTTAAAAATGGCTGGTGTGGATGCAACTGCGTCCAAAACGGATCAGCGAGCTGTAATTAAGCTTTTAACTCTAGAAGGGTATAAGGCGGTGGATATTCATTGCAGAATGCTGGCTGTGTACGGTGACGAGGTGGACAAGAATGTTTAGTGACGGTCGCAAGCAGACAACGGATATAGGAGGCCTGGTCAGGCACACAACGTTGTGACAGAGAAGCTGATTACGGACATTGGCACTCTATCACATCTTTGGACCGCTGAATAAAAACCTAAAGGGTCGACGATTTCACTCCGACGAGGACGTAAAGGTTGCAGTTCTGACCTGGTTCCATGATCAGTCGACATCGTTCTTCGCGAACGTAATTCGTAACCTTCCTATGCAATGGGACTCCTGTCTAAACGCCATGGGTGATCTTTTAAAAACAAAATTTGCATGCATTTCACTCATTAAATCTTGTTGTTTCTAATTATGTATCTGTCTCATTTCTCTCCCTACGTATCTCATGGATGCATACCTCGAATCACTTTCAGTTAAACACCCCTCGTAGTTGGAGGGTTGTTGATTTTATACATTGATGATGTGAGTCCAAATACTCACGAAACGTATACGTCTGGTCTATGTTTCACTGCGCTTGCTACACTGGTTATTAAAAATTAAGGAAAAGTCACAAAATGCCAATTTTTAAATACGGGAATACTCAAAAGGAAGTAATATAATTCGATTAATTACTATTCCTGCAGAACAGCTAGTCCATATAACATCTCATTCGGGTCACACATGGTCACAAGAGTCACAGTCACTACGGCGAAACAGAAAATAGGAAATTCCATACGTCTCATTTATGAGTCTCAAATGACTACTATACGTGACTCCACTGACAGGTCACTGTGACTGCTGCTTTGTGGCGAGTCACCAAGTGACTTTACAATGTCATTTCATTGAGACTCTCGTGTGACTCTCATATGGAGACTCAATTTCAAAGTCATTGAGAACGTTGCATTATGATAAATCACCAAATAATGTCAAATTAAAGTCACATGGTGACTTTTCACCACTTTTCACAGTGGTGACTTCACAGTAGGGTCTCTGTCACCAATTGAGAAAGTCATGTGACAGAAAGTCACCATGTGACTTTAATGTGACATTATTTGGTGATTTACCATAATGCAACGTGCACAATGACTTTGAAATTGAATCTCCAGATGAGAGTCACACGAGAGTCTCAATGAAACGACATTGCAAAGTCATCTGGTGACTCGTCACAAAGCAGCAGCCACAGTGACCTGTCAGTGGAGTCACATATAGTAGTCATTTGAGACTCATAAAAGAGACGTATGGAATTTCCTATTTTTTGTTTCGCCGTAGTGACTGTGACTCTTGTGACCATGTGTGACCTGAATGAGATGTTATATAGACTAGCTGTTCTGCTGAGATAGTAATTATTCAAATTATATTACTTCCTTTTGAGTATTCACGTATTTAAAAATTAGCATTTTGTGACTTTTCTTTAATTTTTGATAACCAGGTGTATATTGTATGTTCAAACGTTGATTTTTAGCGATTTAAGTGGCAATATGTTTTTAATTTATGAGCTAAAATGTAAAAATATTAATGAAAATATTCCTCAATCAACACCTTTTGATAATTTTTATTCAAAAAATATTTTAAAATCTCTTTATTTAACAACGTTTCTTTTATTGTAAAGCAGACTACATCAAAATATCATCGTCCACTGTGAACAGGCTTTTACACATTAAAACGTTTCCACGGAATTTTTTTGAAAATGAATTTTAAATAAATATTTTATTTTCATTCCTAATATTATACATGGAAAACCTATAATTTTGTTCTATTTATCATAAGTACCGTAACTACATTTAACATTATATTAAACAGTCATTTTTTATTGTTCCATCTTTAACACTAGAATGCCCGGAAGGAGTCGATTCGACTCCGACCATATGATTAAATGTCAATTGGAACCAGAAATTCTTTCACAAAATAAGTTAAATTTTAAAAACACAGATTTACGTTAAATAAATCAGTCAAATAATTTTAAATAAAAATTCTGGTGTAAACTATTTTTATGAAACTTGTGTAAAATTTTCGGGCGTTATAGTGTTAATAAAAATTCTTCTTTTATTCAGTATATGAAATTGTACACATCTAAGGGCTGCCACCGGCGATTATTTTTATATTCTGTTCGCACCACTATTATTAAAAAATAAATTTTGAAGTATATAAATTATATTTTGAAGTATATCTTGTAGTATTAATAAGTTTTTTCTTGCACATTTTGTCAAAGAGTATGTGAAATAATTTTTTCTATGAAAAAGGTGGTGCGAGATGGAATTGAAAAAAAAGTCGCCTGTGGCAACCCTGTATCTCCATTTCCTTCATATAGAAGAATTAAGATAAAATTAAAGAGTTTTGAAAATAAGTTGTGTAATTTTAAGGTATACACATGATCAATGCTTTAAGACCCTAGTTTGAGACAGTGGAATGTGGGTTTATGCTTGGGTGGTGAAAAAAGGTAAAAAGTTTTTCTGTCACCAAAACTTTGGAGAATCGATTTAAGACGAGAGACTGAATTGTACGATATGTTTGTGATCGGTAAAGTGTTATTTACATCAGCTGTCGCGATGAAATGTGAGGAAATACATGAACTTAGAAATGTCGCTTACGCGCAAGAAACGTGACACATCTCGACAAAAGTAAATTTCACAGGAAAGGTAAAAGCATATCACTTGTTTTTACTGTAACACGAAATTATAGCCCTCAGCTCGGCATGCAGCAGTAAAAACGCGCATAAATGCGTAAAACCCTTAAGAATAAAGACATAGATGAGGTTTCCAGGGTTAAGTAATTTTACCTTCCTACACAATTCACCCTCGTACTGCGGTCACGAATGGACATATATCGTAATAAAGCGATTTTCCGATAACTAAAATAACGAAACTTTCTGTATCAGGACGCACTTAAGACAGACCTCTTACTGACAAGGGCACACCAAACATGGTGCTCACAGATTTTGATGATATTAAAGTATGGTATAGGGATCATACCCCTAATTATTCTGCTGAAAGGTTTTATTCAAATGGCCCTACTTTTCGAGAATTTCGAGGTCAAAGTTCAACATACGTTTCAAATACTGATTAATTTGCATTTCTAAATGTGGGCTGGGTAGCGTCGAGGTAACGTGCGAGCACTCTATACCATAGATCGAGGGGTTGAACCCAACTTGTGCCATTTTTACTTTTTTTTTATTTAATATTATATTTTTGACATGTTACAAGATTTATATTGAATTAAAAAATCCGCTTTGAAATTTTTGATATTTTCCTAACAAATTACATTTAAATTTTTAATTTTTTTTTTGAAAATTTACATTTTCTCTGTAAAATTTTAAATTAATATTTCTGTTAACGAAAATTAAACTAATATATATATAGCTATCTCAACTTTTTTTAAACTTACTATTATTGTTTACATTCATGTATATTTTTTTATTTATCACAGTTCTACAATAAAGCATAATATTTTTTTCTTACATTTTATATATATATATAAATAACTGACTAGGAAAATTTAACAAATTGATATATAATTTTAATATTTCATTTTTTCTAAATATAATGAATGTAATATATTAACTAATGACATACAAAATGTTTATCATTATCGACATCGCCATTATTAATTTAGTAAATATGCAATTAACTGCATGATGTATATCATAATAATATTCAAAACATAAAATTCTATTAAATAATCACTATAAAAACAACTTCTTAGCATGAATTTTTTTAAACAATATTGGAAGATACTTACTAACATAATATATATTCTTTAAATACTTTAATTTCTTAATGCCATTAAATAGCTGAACGAGATCAATAAAAAGAAAACTTTACTTAATCTGATATTACCGAGAAAACACAGCGAACGATTTTCTGAACAATATTTTTTATATATATGACAAATTATGTCTTACATTTCCAGTTCATTTTTTAAGAATGAAGTCAACAATATTTATAATTGTTAGAACGAAGAAAATGTTTTTAATTTAATCTGTCATTTTTTATCTTTGCAATTAAAAAATGATGTTGAGTTCGAACTTTACAGATAAATATATTTATAGGACATTAAAAATTTATACAACTGGTAGAAACTTGCATATAAGTGTTACTACTTTAACATTTTATTACTCTTTTGTAAATATATTATTGAAAATATCTAATCGTGAATACGTTTATGAGATTCGACATGAAATATATTTTGTATAAATTATGGGGAAAATATATAAATTTTCATTTAAAATCCCATAATATAAAACAAATATACATATATTATTATAATAGATAGGCATTTAAAATATAAAAATGTAAATACCAATAAATTTAATAAAAAAAATTAACAAAAGAAAACATAGACATAAATTAGTTTAATTTTCGTCAGTAGAAATATTAGCTTAAAAATTGCAGAAAAAATTAATATTCATAATAATTTTGAAAATTTAAATGTAATTTGTTAGGAAAATATAAAAATTTCAAAGCTGCGGATTTTTTAATTCAGTGTAAAACTTGTAATATGTCAAAAATATAATATTAAATAAAAAAAGGCAAGGTTTTGTTCAAACCCGTAGTCTACGGTACAGCGTACTCGCACTTTACCTCGACGCTTCCCAGCTCACGCTTAAAAAAGCAAATTAATCAGTATTTTAACCCCCAAATTCTCGAAAACTAGGGCACATTTGAATAAAACCTTTCAGCAGAAAAATTAAAAAAAAATCTGAAAAATTTAAAAAAATCATCAAAATCTGTGAGCACCATGTTTGGTGCTGAGAGATAAAACGCAAACTGAATTTTTGCCAGTTGTGTCACTTAACTATAAATTTGCAGCTGCTTTTCATATTAGAGTTATAGGAAGGTAACTGGGGATAATAAGGCCAATCTTATTTAAATTAAAATTGACTTGTTTGTTGCAAAATAAAAGAAAGTTATAAACATATGGTTATTAATGCTCTTTAAGTTTATTTATTTATTTTTTTAATTTTTGGTCTTCAATTTCTAATTTAATTTTTAGATAAACACTCATTTTGGAAGATAATATGGCCAGTGTGGATAATTTGGGCATTTTAATTTTTTTTTTATCAATAAATGAAACATTAGAATCATTTGTTAGTAAACGTTGAACTAACGATGAAAATTCCAAGTGTTCGTTATAGTTGTTTTAGCCTTATTATGTTTTATCGTTATTAAGATGTTAAGGTAATGCATAATTAAATCATGCAGCTTTAGCGCTTAAAATATTTTTATGCCAAATGAATGTTTCGCCAGAAACCTATTATAACACCGGCCATAAAATTACTAAAAGCCTTAACAGCTCACATCTTCCAAAAGCTTCAAAAACTCACAAAAACGTGAATTTTTTTACTGTTGGTAAATTTTAAGACTAAATCAAACCACGTCACATAAGCTGATGAAAGTATTTCGAGTGAATGTTTTCTCAAGTCTATCGATTTCCATTCCAATATTTATCTTTTTAGAAAACCGACAGCAAGGATAAATATTGATTTTATATTTCTTGTGAAATTATGTATTATGTATGGATAGTAGATTACGAAATTAAAAAAAAGAAAACCTGCGGATTTATATAACCACGTGTTATGTAAATTTTCATAAAATTAAAAGTAAAAAAAAAATAAAAAAAATATGTATATTTCTTATTTAAATAATCTAGATTTTTTTTTATTTCATACAGTTTTAAATTAGTATACGTAAATTGATTGATTACTTATTTTTTTCTTAACATATGACTATTTACGTTTGTAAAGAACGGATTTCTTTGAATTATGTTTGATTTGTTACTAGTAATTATTATAAACTTAATTAATCCTTCTTAACAATTTAAAACGCAATTAAGGACTGAACCACCCTTTGAAAAGAAGAAATAAAAAGCGATATATTTAAAAAGCAATTTTTAGTCATTACTTATTCAGGGCGGCCCATAAGATAATTTTGAAAAAATGTCTTATTTATGGTGCTACAAATAAATAAGATAAGACGGGGTCCCATCTCCAGGTCCTAGGCCATTGCGGCCTTTTTACACCCGATCCAGACAGCTCGAGGCACCCTTCTCGAGCACTCCGAGCACTCCTGATACCAAACAACTGGAGTCCGGTCGAAACGTCGGCAACCCCACCGAGTCGGAGAAGAGCCAAGTAATCCCTTCTCTTGGTCCCCCCCCCCCCCCCCCCCCCGATTCAACCCAGCGACGCACAGAAACCGAGCACCTATGAAGGTGTCGGGCCTATGAGCCGATACCGAGGATTCCGGAATAGGAGTTGCTTTACAAAAGCCTTCCAAGGTCAGCTGCTATAATGAGCAAAGGCTTTTTTTGGTCGGCAACGAATGAAATAAGATAAGTCAAATGTAATATGCGCGTTATCTAAAGAGTGTATCGCGGTTGATACACGAGTTTCTTACATGTGCGGCGAATTTTTGTTTGTTTCAATGAATAATGTTGCTATTATTGAAGTAGTTCTCCTACAATCACTTTCGCTTGAAGCCTTCATATAGGAAAGCTTCTAATATGGCATACATTATCATCGCATGGTGTTTTGGGCCAAATTTTGGATTGACCATGTGATAATATTGCATATCATATGAGAATTTTCCTCATATAGATGTTTTAAACTACAGATTTTAATTTTGCAGATTTTAAGAATTTACGTATGATTTCGCTACTGTTGTCGCACGCTTAAATTCATATACAACTAACGTGACGGCTGAACTAGTTGAGAAATATTTTCCCTCCTTAACCATTCGTTGTCAGCCGCTGAATAATAATAGTAAGGTTATCTACTGATAACATTATTGACCATGAAGAGAAACCCAAGCACATACAACACCCCAGTTGTACATGAGAAAGGAAAATCCCGGAGCAATGAATCTCACTAATGGCTGAATCTCCACGGAAGGTGTAGAGTTCTGCTCAGCAGTCAGGAGTTATAATTCATTAAACTCCGCCATTACAAAACAAATGTTATTTGATTATTTGTAGGGATGAGTGGATGTTATCTTCGTATTAAGCATGCGTAAACATCCGTTGCCGGTATAGTCGAGGATGACTTTGTTGATGTTCTTGAAAATTTTCGTGATGCTACGGGGAGAAAAATTGCCAACAGACACAAATGAAGCAGTAAATGCATTATTTATTTAAAAAAAAAGATTCTGCTACATACTGAAATCGAGTCATACCTTAATTAATTAAACAATCCGTCTAAATTGGTGTTACTCATCATCCAAGTTATCATTAGCAACCGGCAATACGACGACGCATACTCTAAATACACACTTTAAAATGACACGCATTCTAATGGTCTTAAAACGGTCAAATCAGTACTTGTAGTCTATGGATCACGGATAAGCACGATACCGTGTATCTCTTAGTGCATTGTATAGGTCTTCTGAAATCTGCCGCAGTGTGATTCCTATGTCGCCTCCACTGTAAGACAACATACCTGTGTTTGGTCAGCATTGTTGCTTGTGAACAAACGCTACAAAATCTTTAAACAGCTGTTTGTGCAAAAAGAATTAAATCATACTGTGATCGATTGCGAACTTTTACATTTCACTAATGCCAGTTTGGAAGGCTACGAATTTTTCAATGAATAGACTTTGTGTAATGGCCTTGAATCGCTGTCTACACCACTGTCCCCTCACAGTGTTAAAACAGCAGCCCTTTGTTAAACTGGTAATCAAACCTTAATAGATTTGACTGAATTCTATGCATACACCTCACGGCGGATTTTTTTTTTCATATTTTCCCTTCACCGGAATTTTTTTTTTTAAATAGTGTAATTTAAATTAAAAAAAAATACATGAAAATCTTCTTTTATCTTTAAATATAAAATTTGGAAATTGCTAAATGATTTCATAACTTTAGCTCAGAAAATCTTCAAAATCTGCACAACTAGAAAAAAGTAATCTCACAAATCTATTTTCCTTAATCTCTTAATGTATCCATTAACACCAATTCAATTTAAAAATAAACGAAAGTGATTAGAAAATCCTTTAACATAACACGGAATATTTAATAAAATCAAAGCATCGAAAGCCGAAATAGAAATACGCGGTGAAAATGGAACTGGATTCTTAAATCATATCAGTTAATTTGACTTAAGGATATCTTTCACTGTTTGAAGAATAACTGTGGGATTAGGATAAAGAAAATAATTCCCCGTGTCCTTCGAGAAGAAAGCATCTTACAAGATGTTAGAGGAGAGAAAATTATAGTTAAAACATTTACGGTTAATAGTATATTGTACGCGTTATGACTATAGTTCTCGTATCAGAAATTTCTTCGAATTAAAAACGAAAAGCATTGCAGCCTAATATAGTAGGATAAAAGTCATTTAAATGTACGAAAGCTGCAATTGTATGATAAATCCTCTAAGAAAACAGCTTTTTAATGGTACAAAATTATATAAATTAATAAGGTTTAAATTTAAATATAAATTACAACTGATTATTTATTATGTCTTAATTGTTTTTTTATTTTTAAATATTTGCCAAGAATTAAAAAAAAGCATTAAAAACTAAATTAACAAATACATGTTTGAATAACTTTTTAGCGGTTGCTTAAATTTAAAATAAGCATTTTATAAATTGTTTTACAAATACGGCAGACAGATAATCTATCTGGAGATCTATTTTCCAATTGATTAATTGTTTTTGAATTTCCTTTTACCTTTCAGAAAATTTAATGTTCAAGCAAATAGATTAATTACTTACTTATTTCACATTTTGAAGATTTATTTCTGTAATGATGTAATTTATATGTATCATGCTTATCAAGTTATAATTTTGTTTTAACAGTCAACTGAAAAATATTTAGTATTTTTTAGGTCATTAGGGCCCCAAACTGGACAAATGGGAAGATATTCAATATATATCTGACGAAGACCACGAAGATTTTATTGAAGATAAAAATATTTATACTTGTAAAAATAAAATTACAAAATCCTGTAAAATAGAATATGCCAAGACGACTTAAACGAACAACATTTATATAATGAATTTTTTTCTGGCAAAAGAATATGGCGAAAAATGTAGAATATAAAACTGGATCACGTTTTGAAAATAATGCATCTTTTCTTAATATAATAGATTATCTTATCTTTGCTTTTTTGTATGAAATCATGACTGATGTATTTTTTATTGAATAATTTTTTGTTTCATCATTAAAAATCTGTTCTTACCTTGTTTAAGAGTATATTTTTGAGAACGTTTTCCTACATGTAAATATTTTAAATTTTAAATTTGAGCTATTGATATGCATAATTTCTTATCCAATTTACCTATTTTGTTAGAGATTTGAAATATCTAAGGTTTACATCAACGCAACGCAACGAAAAATTTGTTTCATTAAAAGTACGCCGCCTTGCCTACCTGTTAGAAAATATATTCCGAGCCACTGAATTGTTCATTTAAAATAGCTAACGCTATTACTTTATGTTATGTAAATTTAGAAAAGAGGATTTTCATTTATTCAGTTTTTTTTTTTCAGAATTCAATCTATAGAATTGTAATTTAGGCAGGAACTATCTCCAGATGGACTGATTTGGGGTAAAGTGACTAAAATTGTTTAGGTAAGGGACTGAGAGGAAGAACCATTTGAATACTAGCAGATTTTCTGTCTAATGCAGAAGCCGTTAGATGATTACCGGTCCGGTCTATTCTGATCACCTAAAGTGTGAAAACATTGTAAGAATAAAGTAAAAGCCGCATGTCATGAGCGAAGGTCCCGCATTGAAAACTGCTGATGCACAACAAAGAAATTTCTTTTTTCACAAATCCAAATGCACTGGCAAGTGTTAGCTTTGCATTTCATACTGTACATGTTGCATGATATTTATTACATTTACAATCTTGTATGGTACATGATTACACATTATAAAATATTGTTTACCAGTGGCGGATTAAACGTTGCAAAATACATTTCTTAAATATTGGTTATTGCAAGATATTTCAAATTACTGATCACCATTTGTAAATTACATTTTTCAAATTTTTAATACATCATGCTACTACACACGCTGCAAAAATGTACACTTACCTATAAAGAATTAAATCTTTACATACATAGTGGTACATAATAAACTCGTTAAGTTTTTTTAAAATAAAAGTTTAACTAATGACTGAAAATTTACAAACTGCGCATACAAAAGTTAAAGGTGTGCAAATATTTTGAAAATATCATAATACATATAATAATAAGAATCTTTTTTTCCTTAAAACGTAGAAAAGTTTGATTTTCACTCCGTTAGAAAAAGTTTAATAATGAAAATGAAAACATCGACTGCATTACTTTCAAGCTTTCGATTAAAGAGGTCTAGTGATAGGAGAGAGTAGAGAGGGTTGACCTCTCCTTCATTTTTCATATTTAAAAGAAATTCACAGTTTTGACAACAGGTGGCAACTAAAGCTACTGAAATGCTCAGACAATAGTCTTTTTTTCATGCAGATGATTGAAATAGGCGTCTAAAATTCAATTGTGAAGCGTTTTCAGCTTAAAAATTGTACTTTTCAGAAACATTTTGTAAGATTTTTTCACATAAAATATATCATAGAAATATAAGTATATAGGTATATTAAGTAATGCAAAAATATTGAGCTTTCATTTCAGGTATAAAAATTGTACAGTAAATTAGGCTAAACATAACAATCTGCTATACTTTAAAAAGTGGCTATGTGGAGTGGCTTAACCCAATCAATGTGAGGGAGGGTTGACCAGATGGTCAGAGCTCCCTTAATTAAGTATTTTTGCAAATATTTTAAATATACACTGTACATGATGAAGTGTTAATTGTTATATTTCTAAAATAATGTAAATTTATTCTGTAAAGCTACACTAAAATGGGATGACAGAAAGGAAATGTTTAAAATTGATTAAAGGAGTATGTGAAAAATTGCTAAAGAAGCAAGAAAAAAAAATTAATGAAATAATAAGTTGGAAAGTACACAAGAACTTTTATTCAATTTAAATATTACCTAGCTAGACAAAGTTGTAGCTAAATAGAAAGAATGGAAAAGACTAGAAAGGATGAAAGCAGCAGCATTAAGAAATGTTAAGTTTTCAAGCCTCTGCAAAAGAACATTGACCAAAACACTTTAGGAAGATATGTAGACAAATTTCACCAAGATAAACACAATGAAATGAAGACAAACTATGTGGCAACTAGTGCTGCCAATTCGAATGCCAGAAAAAGTGAATGTTTAAAACGGAACTTTTCTCCTGTGCCTTGAATTCCGTTAATTACACTTCTAATCATCAATTAGGTTTATTTGCACATCACATTTTACCAAATAAATTTTAATAATAATTAATCCATATAACATAAAGTTATTCTGACTTTTTAAAAACTGATTTTATTTCCCTTAACAAATATTTCACTATAAAATAAAGTGGGTCAAGCCTCCCGTATGTGAGGAGCCTCGGCTCATTATTTTCTCATGAATAAAATCAATCATTTTTTAAGTTTCTTATACATTACACTTATGTCGTTATTTTATTTCGATAACTAGTTGTATAACGAATAAAATGTTATACAAAACTATATTCTAGGTTCAATATTAAAAAATATATATATATATTCATTTTGTAAAAAATGAGTCAACGCTCTCCAGTCTCCCCTATGTGATAACTTGCTTTTATTTCTTTTTTACCGGACTGCCAAGAAGGGTTGTGTGTTTCACGTGTATCTGAGCATGTGGATTTCTTTATACCCTCGAAATATCTCAACGGCTGGATGGATTTTAATGAATGGGGTCTCTATCGATTCATCTTAACCGTCCGATGGTTATAGGATAGGTTTTGGTTTTATAAATTTAAAATGGCCGTAGAAATGAAAAAAACATTTTACGCATCCTATTGGGTGGCATATCATTGGATAGGTCTTTCAAAATGAAGACGATGTTTCGTTGACCATTTTGCAGTCAGAAGCTCCGTTTAAATATTACACAACCTGAAAGTTGTGTACTTTGGATCTCTGTCTTTACTGTAACTCTAATCATCATAATAGACATCTGTAGGCATCACCAAAAAAATGTTAATAGAGAGGAACTAATAACTAAACACAACTTAAAAGTCATCATTACAAGTAAATAAAAATTAGGTAAGTAATATAAAAATTAGTTTCATATTGATGAGAAACAATTAGTTCGCTTTTTACACAGTCGGGTTTTTTTATTTTTGAAATTTAATATTTTTTTATTAATATTTAGATTGTGCTAGATAAATCTATTAAAAGTGACCGAAAATAGTGAAAAAGGCTTTATCATGAGTAAATATAAAAAATCACAATGAATTATAATTCATGCGATCACTCACCATTCGATTTGCGGATAAGGTACAATGAACAGTTCTCAAAGCGTACCGGAGAAATTGTTTTGTTCCTACCACTTTTCCGAAATTATTATTTTTATGATATGTTTCAATAGATTTTTTATTCTGGTAGGAGCAACTAAGTATCACTTATACGCTTCGATCTCTGAATAAAGTATTTTAAAGGATCAGCGCGCCTCATAGAAAAAAGAAATAAATATCATCATATGCAAGTTTGAGACCATTGGAATTGTAGCAGATACTTGTCATGCCGAATGTGAGAAGCCAGAATACTTTTGCGTTCAAAAAAAATTCTTAATGATATTAATGCGTAAGAAAAAGAAAACATAATCAGAATCATTAATGTTTGAGTCAGGTTTATCGCAGGAACTTTTTAAATTCCTAAATGCACAATTCTAAAAAAAATTCAGGCATTATATATTGTCATTTTAAAGTTATGTAATGCTACTAACTGTATATTATTATTTCAATGCCATTTAATGCACGTTGATATAAATTTCAGTCCTCTAATGATGGAATCTTGGTAGGAAAGTTATATACAGACTCTGTCACAAATATGATACTTTGCTACAAACAAGAAGTTGTACGGTTCTTCCTTAGCAGATCACAAATGAGAACCAATTCTTTCATAGATTCAAGCACATTATACTTGTAATCATGCGCCTTATTAAGCAGGTGTTTGTGTAGAATCAACTTTGGTGTATTTCTGTGTAAACTTCAAGTTACGAATGGGAAAAGGGTGTTGTGTTACATTTGTCCCAAAAATCGTGTTATTGTATGGATTAAAGTCTTTGCTGTACTCTATCAAATGGGAAATATAAAATGTTAAAATTCTATTAGTCTTGAAAATATCAGACAAAATTTTTAATGCTTAATTAATATTTTATATTATTATATTCAATAAAGATAATACATAAGAGACCAATGATAATAAATTTTAATATTAACAAGTCATTGTTAATACATATTCTTAGAGAGCGTAACACTATCTGTTAACATTTAAAGCATAAGCTACAAAGAATAAAATTAATAAAAGTAATTACAACAAAAGCTTTCACTTCAATTTTCTGGAATTTTATTTTTTGTAACGTACCGTATTCGATTTTCATGTGATGATTCGCTCTGTTATTCATACAGAGAGAAATCATCTTCTTTCGTGTCCTTTTCAGATTCCTTTATTTCGTTAAAAATCTTTTTGTAGCATCGAACCTTTCAAAAAGTAATTTTTCATTGTTTAACACCCCCCCCCCCCCCCCGGAATTAATATATATGACAGTATTAAAGTTATTTTAAATGTTACCCTGATTTTGCCAGATTGTGTTTTAGGTAGTTAACTCTTTATAATAAAAAACATCAACTGATGTAGAAAACCAATAGAATCGGTTATTAATATCAATATGTGCTTAAAGATTTTTTCGTTTGTTTCCTTCTTTAAAATTTTAATCTCATTTCTATATTTGTTTTACAATTTTAATATATTTTACTTTAATAGTGGTAGGAACAAAACAATTTCTCCGGTACGCTTTGAGAACTGTTCATTGTACCTTTTCCGCAGTTCGAATGGTGATTGATCGCATGAATTATAATTCATTGTGATTTTTATATTTATTCATGATAGTCTTTTTCACTATTTTCGGTCACTTTTAATAGATTTATCTAGCACAATATAAAAATTAATAAAAAAATATTAAATTAAAAAAATCAAAAATCTTTATGAGATGCTAAATCTTTGGAACGAGCGTCACATATACAGGATGCGAATAATACCTATTTCTGTTTATTAATGTTTCCGAATAGCAGTTATAGCTTTTCTAAATCGCAGAATTTCTACAAATAAATAAGTCGAAGATTACTATACCAGAAAATGTTTCTCGTAAATAAAGTAGTATGTGAAGCTCATTCCGTAGTGATCAATGCATCGGTTCTAATTACTCACAGATCGTATCACAAATCCATTTATTTCAGTTCATTTATGCATGTGTTGCAGTTAACACATGCAAACTTCAACTATAAATTGAATTGCTTTATAGGCTGAACGAAATAAATTAGTAAATCGTATCTTACAGTTTTCTTGAAATCTACTTAATATATTATATGGGTAGAATATATTTTAAAATTTCTAAACAGAGACATAATACGGCCAATGCACCAATAATCGGCCACCACCCTGTAATCGGCCACATTGAGATAAAATACGTTATGAATATCTTATTTTCAGTTTCAAATGAAATATTATATTTCACCTATATGCAGACATCCTTCATACGTCATAAGCCATCAGCAAAGAATTGTGCATATTTTTATTGCATTAGTAATCAGCCATTTTTTATTTAGTTGCGGTCAAATAACCGTTTTTGCTATTTTTTTGCTAACCGATGACAAAAGTTTTAAAAGACTAGTATTAATTTATCATTTATTGTTTTCTAAAATTATAAGACTCTACTATTAAAAGTTTAATAAATTAATGCTTTTCAGTATAAAAATTAAATAAGTGTGTTTGTATTCATTTTAATGTGGAGGATTATTGGGTTTTATATTTAGTTACATGTTCAGTAATCGGCCCCTATGGTTGACTACTGGATGAAAGCCCATTTCACTTTTTGAGTTTATTTTTAATAATTTGATTTTTTTCGTAATTTGAGATTTATATAGCCTTTTACTTGCATTTTATTTTCTGCACGCTATATATATATGTAATGCAAATGGGAATTTCATTCCACACGCGATAAAAATTTCTATAGCACTCGCATCGTCAGTTAGTTAATTTTTTAGGAAAGGTTTTAATATATTGTATATCATCCTACGTTGCTTGGTTATATCATCAAGGGGGAAAGTTCTATAATCAGGTGAACTCGATTACGAAGTATTCGCATTTTTAAAAAAATACTAGACGATTTTGTTGAGATTTTCATTGTTAATTAGGTAATGTTTGGGGACGTTTTAGTGTATTGCATTATATCGTTCTACCGTTATTTAATAATTCTACTGTAAAGGATCAACTCAAACATTGTTTAATGATTCTTAACAGCCAAAATTTTGTCTGACAAATTAAAACATATAATAGTTAAATGATATTCGTATAGTTTACTTCAATTTGCAATGACATTTCAGACAAAGGTAACCTTGTATTTAACCTTGTATTTACAATGTTAAATTCACCGATATATTTCGTTTGAGAAAACAACCAGCATGAAGCCTTCTAATATACTAATGTTATAAAGAAGAAACATATGTTTGTTTCTTTTGTAGGTGGAAATATTTGGAACTGCCGAATAAATTTTTAAAGTAAAAGCGAAAAAATGATGGTGACAGTCTCTGCAAAATCAAAACACGTTCTAAAATATCCCTTTTTTGTAATACTGAGGGTGTTAGATATTTGAAAATTGACATGGTGTTTTTAAAGAGATAAATACCCACTAAAAACGGTTTAAAAATAAACGAAATATAAAAGGCTCAAATGACTAGAAAAAATTCTAAAAACGTTGAAAATTATGATAAATATCAAAATATTAAGGATAAAGACTTGAAATATTAAATGGCAGTTATTTATAAAACGTAAATGTTGGCGCATAATAGTTATGATAAATTTGAAAAAAAAAATAATAATAAAAAAAACGTTATGTTTGTTAGGATTTGAAATAAAAGTAATTTAAATATTGGATTGAAATTCGACATAGCTGTTGCTTACTCGCATAGAACAGGTTTTTTCAATATGGAAATTTTAAACGATGAAATGTGCGGAAAGCATACTTAAAACGATGATTTATTTGGGAAATGTGAGAGCTATTGCTAGAAAGTTGAAATTTTACATGGCTTTTACTTTTAAGATATAATGCTCCAACAAAGTAGGTTATAAGATATTCGAAATTTAAAGGCGTGAAACGTATCTCATAATCATCTAACGGGTTATTAGAATGAAATTTCAACAAATTATGTTTTAATTTATAATTTTTAAACTTTCTGCGGAAATATAATTTCTTCCTAATTTTAATAGGCACACAAATATCATTTATCCCTAATGTTAATAGGCAGACAAATATCATTTATCCCTAATGTTAATAAGCACCCAAATATAATTTCTCCCTAATGTCAATAAGCACATAAATATAATTTGCCATATTTCAATAACCACAAAGCCGCGGATTGTGATAGTTTTTAATAATATCAAATACATTTGTTATAAGGTTGATTAACTCAATATTCAGAAATGATATTAAACTAGAGGCTAAGTATTGGGTTTTTAAATTCCATATTCTGCTTCTATAGAACTTAACTAAAAAAATAAGCTAACATTGTTCATTTTCAAATAAGCTTCCACTTTAAGATATACATTACACAGAAAATTGATAATCGTTACAATTATCGATATCTATAACATGTTAAAATTTCACACTGAAACTCGATCTGTTTGTAAATCCAAAATGACGAATTGACCCCCTATTCTGCTCGTACGGTACCAAAACATCGCGAGGCAAATGATACTATTTTAATTGTACTAATCTAATTATGAAACATATTAAAATTTCCTTCCAATATTCAATGATGCGATAGAACTGATATTGCATCGAGATATCAGGAAGCTGACTGGAGTATTTGTATTATGCTAATTTGTAACTTTAATCATTAACATTTCGTGCTGAAAATTCATAAAGAGATAGTACAGCCAAAATGACAAATTGGTGTCCCGTTAAGCTCGTATTGTACTCAGATACCATGGACAGACTGGAAGATTTAATTAATAAATATTTCATAATTAATAAAGAATTATTATGTATTAATCGAAATATGAGACATATTAAAATTTGATTCCGCAATTCGTTGACCAAATAGTACCGCCAAAATAAGAATTGGCGCCACATTATCCTCATATCGTTGAACGATATCACGAGGCAAAAGGTAATACTTGTATTGTACTGTTCGAGATATGCTACATATTAAAATTTCATTCCAAAACTCGATGACATGTTAGTAAAGCTAAAATGACGATTTGGTTCTCCCTGCTGCTCATACCATGTCCAAGATATGCTTATGCAGATCAGTCACTTTTTATGTACTGTGATATGTCTTTTTCTAAATCATACTTTCATCTCGGAAACAAAATGACCTAATCTATGCCCGCCGCCCAGTCCACGATGGCTAAGCACAAAATTTGAAAGGCCGACTACTAGATAATTTAGAACTTTTAAGTTTACATTTCATAAGAAACAGGAATGAAAAATCATGCATCGAGAATAGATTATAAAACACTTTTTTAACGAATAAATTCTTTAACGAAATTTAGCTGTTTAATATGGTTAAAAAGTAAACATTTTAGAACAGGAATAATATATTTGAAAACTAGATTATGGCCCATAACTTTAAAACTAGTTCAATTCTCTTGTGCAGAACTTTATATAATCTTTAGATTAGTACATATTCTGCATAGTATGATAAAACTTAGTGTACTAAGAAAATGCATAATAGAGTGAAAATTCATCTTTAGCAATTTTTTCAGTATACGTAAACATGTTTGAATTATTTAATACAGCCCTGTATATTACCAACATATTTTTATATGCCCTACATATTAAACTAAAAATTAATTCAGGCTGAAACATAGTTAAAACTACTGAAATCACACTCCCAAAATTTATCGCTAATAGACAGATACAGTATTATATCTGAATTTTTTGTCAATCCTTGTAAATGAACGATAAATACTATGCACATTATGTTATACAACAAGTATCTTGTTGTAAGCCTCAATAATGTACATCAATTTCATTATATTTGCAATAGTAGAACAGAACTCAAATAAGCTGCAAACCGTCTTTTCCCTGACACAATTATGCAAAGAAATTATTTTGTGTGGCCGTGTAAATAAATAATAAATACTTTGCATCACATATTCTAGAGAATGTATATTTTAGTGCACTTCATAAATGCATATCAATTTCATTATGTTTAAGATGGCCTAACTTCATTAAAATGAACTTAAAGCACTTTTTTATCATTGAACGTAATGTAACGGAATACTTTTGATCGTCCTTGTAAACGAATTATAATGGCTACACACTTCATTTTCAACAGCGATCGCGCTATTGTAACCATCAGTTACATACAAAATAGTATGGTCGATTCAAGTATATTTCCTAGCGTTAGAGCTTGGGCAGTCGGGAACAAACCAAAGTTATAAAAACTTTTCAACTATGTTAAAAAATGTTAAAAATTATTATAATGTTTTAAATAATTTCCGAAACATTATAAGAAGAGTATAAATTAACACATGACATTGTTAAAATCCGGTTCTGTTTATAAAAATTATACTTTAAGTTATTTAGAATAACAATGCATGTAAGGGGTCGACAACTGGTCCAGTGATGGCCGAACACTAGAATTGAATGTCCGATTACTAGAAACTTTGCTACTTTTAAGTTTAACTTTTTATAAATAAAAACTATAATCAGTTTTTAAAATATAATTGCTGAAACAGTAAAATAAAAGTATACGTTAACATGTGTTACTGTTAAAAGGTTGTATTGCTTTTTAAAATTCCGCTTAGAGCTATATACAAAAAGAAAGCGCTTAAGTGGCAGATTATTGGTGATTTTACCCTATATATAGTTTCTTATAAATTCTTCTTTAACGGAGCATCGCAAGGTTATCTAATATATATAAATGGGTATTGATATTCATTAAATTAGCCGTTTGTGATATTTAATAGATCTAATTGAAAATATAATTCATTCATCATCAAAACTCTAGTACAGTTTTTTAGGGTTCCTTAAGAAGTAAAACTACATAATATACAAGTTATACTTAAAAAGTAAAAACGGAAGCATTACAAGATCCCTCGTGTGTCTGTCTGTCGGTCTGTCACAGCCATTTTACTCGTTAACTGTGGAACGTGGGAAAGTTAAAATTGGTTGAAGTAATAAAAGCTATTGACCCACATATTGATACATTATTAAACATTCACCAAAATATTTCGGAAAAAAGTAGAGGGACTAATTAAGTTACTTGAAAAAAAAACAAATTCTTTCTCTATCGTTGCAAAATTGCGAGCTCCTTACGAAGCGCGTTTATCTCAAAGACAAGTTTAAACTTTGAACAAGGGTTTTGTTTTAGTTACACTGGAAAATGAAAATATTATTACTACGGTGAATTTGGATTAATGAAAGGTCAAATGAAGTATAGATATGCACAGCTTTTATTGTCAGCACCGAATTAAGTTCACCACAATCAGATTAGGATAATATTAAAAAAAGAGTTATACAGAATAGCAATATTTTATACTATATAGGCTTCATATCTCTCTCTCTTGGTATCATATCTCTATTTCATGGTATATCCATTTATACTTTTCTAGTTTTAAAGCTATACCCAACCCTACGTTGTATAGTTTTTTTACTAAGTCTTATTATATTTTTAGCAACAATTTTTTGTAATAATACAGTTACTAAGTAATATATTTATTTTACGGAACATTCTCTGTGTGAGTAATACTCGCACTTGACCGTTTATCTTTTGTGTGTACTGCGACATTGGATTATATCATACTTTATGAATGTTTTAAATCGTGTTCAATCAGCAAGAATTTAGTAATTTCGCATGCAAAGACTCAGTAAAAAATTCCGTATGCACAAAATATTTTTTCTTGTGTATACCACCCATCATAATATACAATAATAAAACGAATAATGTTTTAAAATCTTTCACATTCCAGAAGACCATTTCTCTCAATATCATTAAATCTAAATATTTTGTGAACGCTACTTAATTATAATATTTAATAAATAACACATAACAAATATTTCCTGTAATCATTAGGGGAGGGTACACAGTGAGACGAAAATTATTATTACTTAACGAATGGCAACGATTGTTATTCTTTTGAAAATAATTTTGCTAAATATTTAAGCTACACAAATACACTACACATTAATGTATAAATGGTTTTTAAAAAGTTATTTATAAAAGCAAAGAAGCAGAATAACGGAGTATGAAAAATTGTCTCACTGTGTACCACTTGTGGTACACAGTGAGACAATGTATATATTTTCATAAATCATACATTTTTACACTCTATCAATACTTTTCTGCAGTTTATGACTTCTAATTAATATTTCTAGATTAAATTTTGTTTTTTAAATATGATCCTCGGGTGAACAATGGCAGACATTGGGCTACCTTCATGCAAATTTTCAGCCTCTTACGTTTAGTAGATTTCACTAGCCATCGCACGTCCCCCCCCCCCCCCCTCCCCCACACACACACAGATAGAGAGAGAGAGAAAAAACATTCTTTTATTGATAAATAACCTTTTTTACATCAGAAGAACATAGTAGATACACAATAAGACACGTCTCACTGTGTGCAACAGCTATGTGTTTCACTGTGTACTTTCGCTACGTTGTAACAAAATGGATGCCATATCTGTTTCATCATCAATTTCACAGCTTTGGATGCTTATGTAGTTTTGTCGACATAGTCTATCACTAGATATAACTAGGTTTGTTTAAGTAAATATACGCTATAATGAAAGAAATAAACTCTAAAATGGGCGTTTATGTAACTTTAACCACTGTAAAATAAATAATTACTTACTATTTTGTTGAACGAGTAACCGGAGTGCCGAAACTACATCCACGTGTTGCATAAAATGAGGTGGCTCAGTGTGTGTTCCAGCTAAGAGAAAAAGTTATAACTGTATGTGAAAACGGCTGCTGTCTCACTGTGTACCATGTCTCACTGTGTACTCCCCTACCCTATATTTATATATTCTGTGTGCATGCTTAAAATCTACAAAAAAACAAACAAAAAAAACCTAGATTTTTCATTATGAATCTGCAGGCGCTAGTGCAATAAGAATTTGCTGGATGTATGTCTAATAAACATTGTTCAGTGATCATCTGTCAAACATACTGTAAATACTTTTACGTAAGTATATGTGTAAATTTGTTAAATTACATCTTTGTCATAAAATTTACACGCTTGTCGTTAAAATTTACCTGGATTTATGCGCGTTCATTGGCTTTTTGGAAGTGTGTAATTCGTTATCCTTTCAAAAACTCAAACCAGCGTGTAAATGGTAGAAATTCTTACGGAATTACCCGAATAGGTGTGTTAATGTAATTTACAAATTTTGCATATTACACAGATATTTGTGTAATTTGCACATTAAACCGAAATATTTTTATGAATATTACACAGATATATGCGTAAGAACAGAATATTAAACATAAGTATGTGTACGAATTTTACACAGCTATAGGTGTAAGAACAGAACATTACACAGGAATATGTGTAACAAGATTACGCAGGAATATGTGTAACAATATTACACAGGAATAAGTGTAAGAACAGAATATTACACATAAATATATGTATTTATGTGAACACAATAAATAGCAATACTTGAAAACATTGCTTTTGTAATAGTAGCTCAATGAAGAGAGCTGAATAGCAGCGTTTATACAGGGTGTCCGGTCTCACGGTGTCCAATGGCTAATTCCTAAATCGTTAGTCATAGAAATATAGTTCCAATTACAAAAATGTTTTAAATCAGGTAAAGAAATATTTTAAAAGCAATTTGGGTCAATAAAAACATTTCTTAAAAAATTACGAAATTTAAATTTTTATACGGTCCTCCGGTCCTGTAAGTTATATTTAGTAAAATTTTCCTATTACACTGACAAGTAAGACAAAAAAAAAGTCCCATTCATATAACTCTAAAATTTAGCGAGTTATGAAACTTTAAAAATGCATGACTTATGCCACTTTTCTGCTCTGAAAACAAATCAGTTCGGCTTGGCTTTGGGGGGGGGGGGGGGGGGGGTCACATACCAAGTCCTGAAAGTATTCGAAGATCTTATGTCATGTGTATCTGCGCTTTGAAAACATTCGCACAAGTATTGCGATTAAGTTAACATTTATTAAGTTTCAGATTGGCTAAAATAACATATGTTTTATTTTGTCAGGATTTGAGACTGTTTCTTTTATGATTTCATTTAACAAAAATTATGTTATTTTTATAAGTTTTTATGCTACTTCAACGATCGTATGTATGTTTTTCCAGTTCAAAATTTGTACTCGAAATTTAACTCAATTTTAAATATCCGATCGAGATTACATTTTACATACTGGCGCAAACCCAATAACAATCTAATATTATTATGATTTTCGGTGGTTACCATTTATACTTATTTTACAGGATAACACAAAAAATTTCGGTTAGATTACCGCCAAGAAGTTTCAAGAAAAAGTTTTAGATTAGATAATACAAGACTGCGATTTTTGATTTTTTAACTTTTATGTATTTTTTAGGACTGAATCCGAAAATTACATTAATTTTTTAACCATCAAGTCAGAATATTACGCAAATCATAAATTGTCAAGTTTAAAGAATAACAAAAATCGAATACTATAAAGTAGAGGAGATGGTTGTGTTTTTTAACTTTCGATAATTGATTTTTACATACTTTTTAGCACTGAATATGGAAATGACTTCCATTTTTAACCATCACGTTAGATTTTTTTTTTTTTTTTTTTTTTTTTTTTTTTTTTTTTTTTTGCGAATCGTAAATGTGTAAGTTAAAATATAGCGAAAATCTCATACTATAAAAAATATGTAAAACTTTTTTGTTTTGTTTTATTTTATTTTGTTTCATTTTATTCAATAATTTATTCGATATTTTTGCATATCCTGGGATTCTTACAGCTAAATAGCTGAGTGATCCGATGAGATGAGGGAGGAGATTCAATTTTAACTTTGAACTTTTTAACTTTGAAATTTGTGAAAAATCCTGATGTGATTGTTAAAAATGAAGGTCAATTTCAGATTCAGTGGTACAGAATACATAAGAATAAATTATCAAAAGCTAAAAAACATGACATAACCCAACTTTTGCAGGCTAGTGTAATCTAATAATACTTTAAAGTACGTAACATTTTGTAAAGAATTGAGTCTGTTAATTTAGCATCATTTTGCTAAATTAGCATAAAAAATTCTGTTTTTTATTTCTTCTTAAATGTTTATTACAAATTGTACATTTTGCATTAATATGTCAGAAGAATTTAAGATTACAAATTTATATTGCAATGTTAATTTTACTCTAAACCATTTTTTAATATATCTGACGAAATTATATTTCGACTAAATTTATGAATGACCCCCAATTTGCAGCAAAAAAATATGCTCCAACTTTAAACAGCTATTACTCGGTCAATTTTAATCGTAGAATAACGGGACATTTTGTTTATTACTTGTCAGTGCAAAAGGAAAATTTTAGTAAATATAACTTATTGAACCGGGGGACCGTATAAAAATTTAAGTTTTGTAATTTTTTAAGAAATATTTTTATTGACCCAAATCGCTTTTAAAACATTTCTTTACCTGATTTGAAACATTTTTGTAATTGGAACTAACGGTTTAGGAATTAGCCATTGGACACCGTTGATACCGGAAACCCTGTTTATACAGTGAAAGGATTTAGTTACAGTTAAATTTGTAGATCGTGAGTTCAAATCCAATTTTGGAAAGTATTGCTTGTTTAGTGTAAGTTGCATTAAATAAATAATTTCCCCTCTTGATGTGGATGTATCTTTCAAAGTTTCTGACTGAAATTGATAGGAAAACAATATAAGGGAATAATACCAGCGCACGATTTCCGTATTTTTCCAAATTTTACTTTACAGTATATTTATTCAGATTATACAGATTGCATTAATAAATTATTACAATACTGTTTTAGGACTTCAAATTAACTCTAACAGAGAATAGAATGCAGTAAATATAATTTCCGACGATCCAGTTTTTTGTAAATTAAGGTTACACTACTTTGTGTTATAAAAGCAAATCTGCTGGAAAGAGAACAAATACGCAAAGCACACGTGTTTGTTCTTCATACAAATTTGTTTTCTGACCATAAAAATATTTAGTTAAAAATTTACATCCCAAACTACAAGATTTTGTACTATGTACATAAAATCCATCGTTTTTGTATATTAAACAGATATATGTGTGCTCACGTGCAATTTACACGTTAAACCGTGTATTTCGAAGTTCTCTGATAACATTTTACACAATTAAGTCGTTTAATGTGCTATTAACCCCTTGGAATCCCAGCAAAAGGGCAAAATTGTAATGTTGCTTTCTCCGCAATTTTTTTAATATGCTAAAAACAGATTATTTTTTAATATGATATGAAAACTTCATTAGAAATGAGAAATAATAATCATTACTCAATGTTTAGAAACTGCATTATATCACTATAAAAAAATGCTCCTACTGCAGTGAAACCTGCAGCTTAGTGAACGATATATCACTTCACGGCTGTGACAAGGTTAAAATACACAGGAAAATGTGTATTTTGAAATTGACACACAATGGCGTGTGTTTGTGACTTTACACATATATACTAATCGTTTTGTATCATCGGTATACCTGTTTTAATGTGTATATTTACGCGTTCATTTTATATTGTATAGAAACGCACCGATAAGCAACTCAATTTCTAAACAAAAAAAGAAGATAAAGTAATTACACCACTTTATGGCACGTATAAGACATATTCAAATCCAATAAAATGTGTACATATTAAATCGTGTGAATGGAATATTGAGTTCATGGTACAAAAATAAGTCATGCTTTTATACCAAATGAGAAATATTGATTAACCCCTTGTGGACGAGCGACACGTATACGTGCCTCACAAGGTGCTCAGAACCCCTGATTATTCCCACCAGTTACTTTTTATTGTAAATTTTGCTTTCTTTAATTAGGATATTTTCCCAATTAAATTAGGCAAAAATTTCTGTTTTGAAAGACCGGTGATAACAAATTAAAAATTCTGTAAAAGACGCTCGTCCCGAAGAGGTTAAGAAACAAAATTATATCATTTTATATAAAGTCTCTTCACTCTCAATATATGTCTTGTTATCATACCTTTAAAATGAATTCAGTATATTTTTTAACTCAAATATTTTCGTTTTGCATTCTTCTTCCTTTCTTTTATCTCTGGCACATAAATACAAGTCTTTCTAACATACAATTATATATTTAATTTTTGAATTCAAAAGTATAGACTTTTTTCTAAATGTTTTCACTGTAAATGAGGTCTAAAGTGCAAAATTATTCAATTCGTAAACTGTTTAAGCAAAATATAATTCTTATATTGTTATTTACACAAAATACTACAAAGTTTTCAAACTCATAAACGGGTTCTCTCTATGAAAGCGGAAGATAATTTAACGTTATTGTTTGTGTTTTAAAGGAAAGTACCAGTGTAGCTTCAAGCTATACATTTAAAAAATCTTGTGAATTTTTCCGCAGTAATAAAATCGCTTAGAGATTTATACAAAATAATATTTCCGCAAAAGACATTTATCTGAGTGTGCCACTTAAAAAAATGCACAAAATTCAGCGTTTACATATACAAAGTGAAATACAGATGTGCGTTTACAAAACATTTTGCAGTGTGTCATTCCTTATCGTTACTAAATTACTACAAAAAATATATAAATAAATAATTAAAATTGCAATCAAATATTCAGGTAGCTGACTATTTTTAAAAAGTTACAAAATTTAAATCCTAATACTCTCCTTGGTTTCTATTTTTTTAATGAAAACTCTCTCCTTTTTCTGGCAAGTCAAAAAGTTATAATTCCATTTTTGTGCGGCTAAAAAACTTGGTAAAAAACTTGGTCATGGTACTTTGAATTGCATGAAATTTTGCGCTTTCTGGTGTTAAATAAAAAAAAACGTTCTTATACTTTCATAAAACTCTGAAAATTCATAAAATTAAATTAATCACAATTCGGTAAGTTCTGGTTTCAAAAAATAGGATTTTTTAATTTTTGTTTAGTTAAAGCAGGGAGACAGTTTTTCTAAATATAATTTGTTGGACCTAGGGGTCGTATGAGAATTTAAATATCTTAAATTTAAAGAATAATAATTATTTTAACAGAAATTTCTTTTTATGATGATGTCAATGAGGGGACAATTTGAAACATTTTTTGATTGGAACAATACTTACAAAACTTACTGATTATGAATTAGCTACTGCCCTACGATAAGGAGTGATACACTGTATATATATTAGGGTGTCCCAAAAAATTAAAGTCGTTTTATTTTTTCGCATACCCTCTCATTTTTTTCCTTTTATGGCAAAACAATTGTAAATAAAGTTTCATGTAATTTGGACCATGGGAACCCGTGCCAACTTGCTTCTAAATGTGTCAGTCAGTACTTGTGTACTTAGCCAGCGAACGCTGACACAAGTCACCATATCACGTGTCTGTAGCGGAGTACCCAGACGCTACAAATGAAAAAGATAAAACAAAATAAAAAGGAAAGGTTTTGGAATGCTTGTGACAATGCGCAATCCGTGAAGAAACAGTGCGAATCCTGTGAAACATGTCAGTACCAGTTTACTCAAGGCACCGCACGTCTATGTGTCAATGTGCTTATAATTCCAAGTTAGTCATTTGTTAGTAAATGTCGGGATAGTTTTTAATCAGTGAGCAGAAGATGGCAGTATTATTGCATAGTTCTAAAAACCGCTTCAACATCCTTAGCATCATACGAAACATTGCAAGAGTATTCCTTTTCAAATCCTAATGAAAATATGGATAAAGAAGATTTCCCAACACTGACTGAAAGCTCAGAACCTGAGACAAGTAAATCAGTAATGAGGAAAGATTTTATTATTAAAGTTAGTTGCTGCATTAGACAGGTGTCAATTAAGTATGTGAGATTATGTGTTTACTCTTGAAGCTACTATTGGTGGGATGGGGGGCACTTGATTTAACATTGACAAATTTCCGTTAAGTAAGTCTTAAATTCAAAGAATCCGAACAGAAACACGGAAGGAACGCGCGAAAAATATAAAAATTGAGTTCCAAAGTGAGGTACCAGATGTAGTGATCTTATATTGGGATGGCAAACTGTTGCCTGCTTTGATTTCTCGAAAATTGAAAGAAGAACGCTTGCTTATAGTTATTTCATATGAACTTAAAGAACACCTCATTGCTGCGTCTAGACTTTATAATTATACAGGCAAAGAACAGGCGCAGGATATTTGGAAGGCTATCTTAGATTCGAATCTCGAAAACAAAGTCCAAATTCTCTGTTGTGATACTATGGCTTCGAATACAGGTCGTTTTAATAGTGCCTGTGCGCTCCTCGAAAACAAAATGATAGGGAAATGCTTTTCTTTGCTTGCCATCATGTATACGAACTGGTATTAAAGGCTGTATTCGAAGTTAACATTAAACAAGTGACAACAAGTCCCGATATTACACTCTTTAAAAAACACAAAGAGAATAGGAAGAACATTTATCCCACTAAAACACAGTGCTACAGAGAAACAGTGGAATTGTTCTAACCCGTATCTGAACTTGGCAATTTGCTTGAATTTTACTGCTCTGAACTTAAAAATGTTATGATCAGAGATGACCGTCGAGAGTTGATCAAAATTTCTGTGATATTTTTAGGTGTAGGTGCAGAAAAAAATTAAATCAGACCTCTGGGTGCTATGTTCTAAGCTAGATGGATGGCCTGAGCGGTTTACTCTCTAAAACTCTCGCTATTTAGTTCTCATCTGAAATGAAACACCAAGGATAAGAAATCACTGCTAAACGTATGCTTGTTTATCGTGACAGTCTATGTTAAACGTGTCTTCAATACATTTTGGCAGTTAAAGAACGCTAAAAGATTTGTTCTTTTTGAAATCTTTGATGATGATGATGTTGACAAAGAAACAAAATTAAAAATGATGACAAATTTACATAGAGAAAATTTCTCGACCCGTGAAAAAACATACATTTCATCGAAGATTCATCGAAGATTCATCGAGAATGTATGTCGAGTTTCATATTTTGATTTTGTAATTGTTTATTTAGTTATACGCTTATATCACGCGATTGTTACCTGTTATTTTATTTTTATTTTTACAGAAAAAAGCATCGATGATCTCATATCTGTTAAAAGCCATTCATTGTTTTCTAGACTCAAAATTTATGATAGTTTTGAAGAGTCCCTCTTCATGGGAGAATAATGCTTCGTTTCCGGACGCGAAAAAGACGATCTCAATCATAGACTTAACATATATCTCTTATCTTTACTCTGAGATCTCAATGTTCAAAGCAATGAACAATACAGCTGAAACAGCGGTAAACTGTTGCAGGACTTTCATGATTTAATAACGGTGACGGAAGAACAAAAACAATATTTGTTATGTTGCGTACAAGGACAGACGAAGGTCTATCCCGATTGTAAAAAAACAAACATTGAAATGAAAATAAGTTCAGTAATGTTTCTTTTACTGTAATATGTTAATAAATATCTCCTTTAAATAAAATAGTGTTTTATGTACCAAAGAAACATACATTTTTCAATCTTTCCATAGTATTCCGTTATCTGATTGCAATAATATTTTTTATTTATGTTTCTGATGTGAAATAGAAAAAAAAATAGAGGGTATGCGTATTTCATTTTGCAAAAAAAAAAAAAAAAAAAAAAAAAAAAAAAAAATGTTTACCTTGTATCCTGGGGCACACTAATATATATATATATATATATATATATTTATATATATATTAAATCTATACAGTCATTCAATGGCGCTCAAAGACTAATTGAAGAAAGCATAAATTGTTAAATGAGGATGGATATAAAAGACACTTTTCAAAATAAAATATTTTTTTTTTATGACGGCAATTTTAAGTTATTTATATTCTAAAAATTCGTTTTAAATCTTTCTATTCTTTATAAATGCAATTATTTCGTCGCTGGCATTATGAATTAACACAAACTACATAGTGCGGTTGCACAAAGAGTATAATTAAAAGACTTTCGACTATTGAAAATGCCAAACCTATTAAAATTTGGCACAGATAAACTGTACAATTCAAAACTTACATCATCTTCATGTCACAAGTATCTAAATGACACAATTTGTTTAAAAATGGCCGTGAAGACAGTGAAACAAATTGATCCACTATGGACCACTCCACTTGAGTTGATCCACTATACAAGAGTAAAACAGCTCCACTGAATCACAACTGAAAATTCCTCACTATACATTTTTGGGGTTTTAAGGGGTATAATTAAATTCGATTTGCTTCATGAAAGACGTACATATAATGGCGTGCATATAATAAAACAATATCGGTAGAATATTGGCAAATAATATTTCCAAAATAATCTTTTGGAATAGCTTCCTTCATATTTGAGCTACACTCATCTATATATACTTTATTAAACAAAATAACCCCAACACTACAAAATAAATTAGAAAATAAAAATACAATCAAATATTGAGACAACTATTAAAGTTACGCCAACAATACTCTGAGTATCCCCAGCTATCCTCTTTACAATATTTTCGTGGTTTCTTCGAAAGGTCGAAATATAATCTCAATAAAAACAATATCTACATAGTTGCAAAACTTTCCGTAAAATTAAAAAACATAGTATGTAATAAAATCGACCCAATAGAACCAAATCCGTTATCAGGGGTATATGAAATACCTTTCACCAAAGAAGATGGACACTGCAATTTTATATAGGAATGATAAACAGAAAGCTTAAAACTAATATCAAAGAATACATAGCAGACATCAAATACAACAAGAAAACTTCAGCTTTAGTTAGACTGTATAATAAAGAGCCTTCACAGATTAATTTTAAAAATAGTTGAATAATTTATCCATCAAAATTTTACTTGCCATCCATTATCCGTGAATCAATAGAAATCGTCTTACGCAGTGCGAATATATGCAATGATTCAGCTTACATGGAACTTCCTAAAATTTGTAAAGAGATGTTCTACAGAAAAATGAAGCTATAGTATTAAATAATTTACGTTCCCAAATATCCATTTTTAATATTGCAGTTAATTTCATTATGCTTGAGTTCACGTGGTTTTAGTTTACCTGTTTTAAATTAAATTAAAATAATTTTTGCGAAAATATTTGTAGGGTAACTCTAGGATAGATGGCTATAGAGGAGAGATGGCCAGTCTAAATATCTCCAAAACTTGATCATAGATTGCAATACAAACATTTTTCGTATGAAATAGTTCAACGAGTATATTTATTGCGACTTGCAGTTGAGTTTTTCGATTATAAAAGTAAGTGTAATTTTAATGTAAATTAAATAGGTGGTTGAATATTTTTTTGACTTCAGTATCTGAATGTTTTGCTGTACGTACGTTATGTATATTTTTTAGTATGAACTTTTAAGGCACGTATATAATCTGATCTTTACTTCTAAGACTATAACAAAGACGTACAATGGCTATTTATGCTTTAAATTAGGCGACCATCAGTCCTTTAATTTCAGGAGAGATGGCCACGTGAAATCGAGAGAGAGATGGCCACCTTTAATCAATATCTCAAAACTATACTTAGTGATGATTTTAACTAAATCATATTAAATTTAAAATAAATGTATAACGTTTACGTTTTTAAATATATTAATTGATATAATTATTTAAATTTTGACTAATATAAATGTTTTAATAATAATAGCAATAATATAATAAGACCTAACGACTTATTTGTTTCAGAAAATACTTTTATAACTTTGGAAACTTTTATACCAAAAACTATTAAAGTTGATAAATAAATTAAATAACGTAATAAACCTACAATTAACGCGAGTAAAAAAACACGACAACTCCAGTAGCGAAGAAAACGAAACACATTTAAATTATCAGATTCTACAGATTCCGAATAAATAGAATTGGATTAGGATCACTGTGTTGGTTGTGCAAAACAATATAATATCACATTCAAAAAGAATGTCTGTATACAATGCATAAGGTACCTGAAGTGGTTCCATGAAACGTGTACACATTATAAAGACCTTTGCCAAGCATGCTGTGGTAAGATTTTACGAAACGTGAAGTGTTGAAATTATACTTCAAATTTTGTTTATTCGAGTTTTCTTCACTCATTTTCCATCATATAACTGAATCTTTACAAATTGCTATATATTTTTCATGATTAACTATATGAAATATTTTAATTTTGCTATTTAAATTAACTTTTTCTTTCTTGTATTGGATGGTCATCTCTCCTCGGCTTTAAGGAGATATGGCCATCTGGCATTTAAATTTCAATTTTGTTTAACACTTTTTGTTTTCAATATTTAATTATTTTTTGCATAAAATATTATGAGTCTATGTATAAGAATTTTAAATATGCATCGATATTTCTTGTATTTGCATTCTAAGAATTTTTATTTCAATCTTTAAAAACTGTGGCTATCTATCCTAGAGTTACCCTATCATATTTTACCTATCTATACCCTATCATTTTGCCTTGTTAAAAGTATTTTATCCCTTTAAGCAAGTGTTAATTTAGTTTGATGTATTCAATTGATTATCATATAGGTTTATAACAAATATCTTGCTTGTTTCAAAATTACTTGAAAGCAAAACCGTAGAGAAACATGTTTCAAACCTTAATGTGAAGTTTATCTGCATATTTTATTTAAATGTCAGATATCAGGTTTAGATCTTAGCATTACAACTAATATTAACATTAAAAAAATTAATTCTTTAAAAAGTAAAATTATACATTTACAAACATCTGTAGGCCATTTTCAAACAAAAGAAGATAAATATGCAGGAAACACGTTCTGCAATATACACAGAAACCATATTTAAAATATTTAAATAAACAGAAAGACTGTCAAAGGAAAGCAGTAAAATAATATATGTGCAAAAGAATAAACTCTGACGGAATTCATTTAATGCGTTACAAAATATAATTTATGCTATCAATTCGTTATATACACAGTCGTTTGTTTAGCTTTATTTAATATATGGAAAAGAATTGACTATACTCATTTTGCACTTTATTTATTCTAATTAATAATACGCTTTTAACTATAAACCTCAGTAAAATAATTATGTTAATAGAAACATTCTATTATCTGCAGTAATATTTTTTTAGCATATCCCAGTAACTTTGAAGAGTTCCGTTATTGCATATCCTTTGTAGACATTCTATTTTTATCAGCAACAGTCATCTCAAAATATTTGAAGTTTCAAGACCTTGAGTACACTCTGTGATGTTATTGCGAAGTAATATTAATATCTGCATCTTGAAATGAACTTTTTTTTCGAGATGGGATATATTTTCTTTTACTTAGGTGGTTTATTATTATTTGAAAGCTGAAATAGTTTTTTCGTTCCTAAGTATAAAATAAATACACAGTTTCTATCTTATTTCGAGCGCTAATAGATAATTTTGATACCGTTAATTTTATAATTCGAATTTAAAAAGAATTTAAAATGTTATTTTTTATCATATAAAATTCCATTTATAAAAATAGAGATTTTTTAAACTTTTTAATTTAATTTTTTTATAATCTCACTGGGTCCTTATGTTACATTTAGAAAATCTTTCTCCATGCTCTAATAATCTTCTACGACAAAAACTTACTGAGTAACGATACTACGAATTTATGAATTATCAGCGGTTACTGGCATTGAAAACGCGTGTTTTCGCTTGCAAGTTTTTCCGATGAAGAGCTAAGATGTTAAAGGTGGTAACTGACGAAATCATCATTTTGAGGAAATAAGCTGTAAAGTTTTCTGTATTTGCGTTTATTTTCTAACTAGCTGTTACCCGTGACTGCATTCACGTAACATTTAAAGAAGAAGATTTTCATCAATTAAGCAAAAAATTTCGATGTTTAAAAGCATATATAATTAACCTTTTATCACATTTTATAGTAGAAACGCTTCTGATGATCCCAATTTGCTTATTTTTGTTTATGTATATAGGACGATTTAAATTTCTTTTGTGAGCATGAAATTTCATACATTTTTTCTAAGATTAAATGAGGAATAAATTTACATCTCTGTTATTCTATTTTATTATTTATATTTATTCTATTTTATATTTATTCCGTTCAAGGATATTGATTTATTTTATGTTTTCGAGACAAAAAATATTATTTAAAGATATATATTAATAAAGAATTTTAAAGGAAAGTGGTTATTAGTAGGTCACTTCAGACGTGACTTTGATATGATTAGAATAAGCGAAAAATCAACTTGCACCATTATAAGGTTATATTCCAAAAAATCACATTTTGGAAGAGAAAAAAAAAGATAAATGGTATTAAAAAAATAATCAAACGTGGTGATAAAATAATCAAAGTTCAAAGTAAAAAAAATAATCAAAGTTCAAAGTAAAAAAATAATCAAAGTTCAAAAATAAATAATAAGAGCACGGGAAATATCTTTAACTTTCAAATATTTATTACATTTTAATTTCACGGTACCACACTTTTGTGAGCTCTAGATCTACCAATAATATCAAAATGTTTATCACGCTCTAAAGACACTTGAGCCTAAATACTTATTATTAAAGCAATAGAGTTAACTTATTGCTTTCGAGGAATAAATCGATTTATGTAAAAGCACCACAATTATGAACAAACATTTTCATATCTATTGTGTGTTGTAATTTTGGCTTATGAAAGCTTTGAAATTTGCAGGAATATGCTCCAATGGGGTAACAGTGATAGATTGTGTTTCAGAGAGATTTTTAACTATAGATTTCGATAATTTAAAATCTAAAGAAAATTTCCCTTCTTCCTTTGCGCTTTTCGATAAACACGGTGCCTTTATACATGAGAGGGATGTGAAGTGAAAGGCAAATTTATTGCTTAGTTACG
Organism: Maratus speciosus; assembly: GCA_963932465.1. Taxonomy (NCBI): domain Eukaryota; kingdom Metazoa; phylum Arthropoda; class Arachnida; order Araneae; family Salticidae; genus Maratus; species Maratus speciosus. The sequence continues at coordinate 374,223,076 of OZ010787.1, forward strand.
GTTTTGGCTCTTGTGTACACGTAAATGATGTCACATGTAAAGCCTAATCTCAAATTAAAATTACTTGCTAAACTTTTTTAAGTTGACTTGCCAGTGGCATTTATTAAATTTTATTGAAACCAGTGTTATGGGAGATTGTACTGTAAAAGGATGTTAAACTTATTTATTTGCGATTTTAAATTCTGTGCAAATCACGCCATTTTGTATAAAATCTGCTATAAAATGCTAATATTTTCTGAAAGAAAAGCAGCTAAGACTAATGTCAGACGAACATCTTTTGCACGCTTTTTTCCTTGCGTATTATCCCTACACAATGCTAGCGGCATATACGTAAGGAAAAAAGCGTGCAAAAAGACGTCCGCCTGGCATTAGTTTCATGATTTAAAATATGACGACACTAGGTTAGTTTTTCCTACGAAATGTTACTTGTCGAAATAAATATATATATATATATATTCTTACACTTCATGAATCATTTAAAACTATGCATTTTAATTTATTTAAAAAAAAGGGAAACCGATTAATGAAGTCCAATATTATTGTACATTTAGAAAAACATTGAAAAATTATTTTTATTAAATATACTAAATTTCATGTAAGAAAAAGTATTTAAGATGTAAGCTAAAATTTCATTTTCAAAGAATGCAACTTTTGATACAAAATTTTATTTCTGAAAAGTATATTGTTATTTTAAGATTTCGTTTTAACTTTCGAAGTTGGTGTAATGAAGACGACATCGCTTTGACGAAATTAAAATAAATCTATGTTAATGTTTTCGTATTAAAATTAATGCTTTACATGAAAAAATATTACATAATTTTTAACCGATAAAAGCTTTTACTAAAAACGCCTTTGTGACATGTTTTAACTGCCATCTTTTAAAATTAATTAATTAAAATAGTATATGATTATTTTAATCAATGCCTCCTGATAAGGGAGTCTTGATTTTAATTTTAATTCGTATGAATAGTGGGCAATAACTATCAACTTAAATACACAGAAGTTATATTTACTCCTTGGTTGCGTCAATATGTCGACAGACGATTTTTGTTTCTGTGGAATAAATTCATTCATGAAGTTTCAATGTGTGTAAATATGTTTTCAATTGTGGAAAATTTAATTTAATAAAGTTTTTGCACCATTTATACTAATTGAAATTCAATTCTTTTTAATTTTGATGAGGAAATAGCGTCAAAAAATATATTAATCCGTTTTAATATCCCTTTTTTCCACCAAAAATATCTTCTCCTGATAATCATAACGTGAATTTTGAAAAGAAAACTCTCATTTGTATGCAACTTACATTCAAACTTTTTAATCAGTATGGACAGTATTCCTGTGACGTCACAATTGGTAAAATAGCGGTTTTTATAGCCTCAAATCAAAAGCGAGAATAGGGTCCATTTGTAAAAAATATTTCTGTTATTCGTTTTGATATGACGTCATTATTTATCTTTTTTCATTAGTTACTGATATTGATGCCCATTGTATTTTTAACGAATATTTGGAAATACCTGTTTTATTTCAAATTTGACGTCATATTTTTCCAATCGAATAACTTTATTAATAATATCACTTTTTTCATTCTTTTTCCTTCTAATTATGACACCATTTTTGGCAGAAAACCCCTTATTAACGTAACCGATATTCATCCTTCATGCATAATAAAAAATACCCCATTTTTTGTTTCAAGTATGACGTCATATTTATTTTCTTTTGAATTCTTTTTATTTTAATTTTTAATTGTCCAGGAGAAATTATTATTCCAGATTTAGTTTTTCTTGGCAACAAGAAAGAAAGATGGTTAAATTTATCGGGAAAATGTCAATTGATTCTGTATGAAAAAGAATGAAATTTTGAATTATTAAGATAATAATTTGAATAAATTAAATAAACTATAGCCTATGTTCATTTCCGGGTTGTAATCCATCTATATCAGAAAAATACAAAAGCATTAATTCATCCGTTTAGATGCTGACTTCATTCAAACATTCGGACACACATTGACATTTATAATATTATAAGGATGCTACCCTTATCAATTCAAATCTCTGTGAGTATTGGTTTTTTTTTTTCAAATGGTAACTTAACAGGTGAAACAGGGCTATTGATTATCTTCAATCATAGGATTAACTCATTTATTTTCATTTTGTCTCATAACACCTTTATCATCTGAGGTCTTAGGCATTCTCTTTTAGTACAATTAAAATGCCTCAAATGCATATAGTGCAATATACCGGGTGTCCCAAAAAGGACTGACTGATTTTAAAATTCAATAACTTCCAAACGGTGACAGACATTTAAAAAATTCTTGCAGGAGGGTTATGCATAAAGTCAAAAGTTTTTTTACAGTGATTTTCGATATTAGTTCGAATTACAAACAATAGATGGCGCTGCGATCAATAGAGGCTAAATTCAGGCTCGATTTTTGGTACTTCGTGACCCGGATAATGGATTTCCATCTCATTTTTCTGCATGGAACAACAGAAAGGACCAAAAATCGAGCCTGTATTTAGCGACTATTGCATACAGCGCCATCTATTGTTTGTAATTCGAACTAAAATCGAAAATCACTGTAATAAAACTTTTGACTTTATGCATAACCCTCCTGCAAGAATTTTTTTAATATCTGTCACCGTTTGGAAGTTATTGAATTTTAAAATCAGTCAGTCCTTTTTGGGACACCCGGTATCTTAACTCATATACTGTTAAAAATTTGCAAAAATATGTTCAGCAAATCGACCGTTTTTATAGAAAACAGTTATATGACAGTAATGTAACTCTGTTCTGGCCATAATATATGCAACATTAACATAAAACAGAAGGATCTTAAAACAGCAGATTATAAAACAGTTAAATTATAGTTAGGTAACCGCTTTCTATAAAAATGGTCGAACGAATGGCCAATTTTGCTCCAATGTTTTAATAGTCTATGGTGAAGAACAACTTTTGAAACATTTTTTTTAATTAGAAGTATGTTTCAACCCTAACAGGTTTGGAATTAGCTACTGGTCAGTGATAAATCTTGACAGTCTCTATACTCGTATTGCATGGTTTAAGTGACATCACTGCAAGTCACAGTGATCATGTCATGTATGTGACCGAACTGCTACTATTCAGTCACCTCAGATTATGACAAAAATGCGAACTTCTTAGAAAATGTTAAAAAAATACACAAGATTACTTCAAAACACGCTATTTAATGTAAAAAATACTTTTCTAAGCCTTTTTTTTAAATTGTTTGTGATATCTCTACAAGTCACATACGACAAGACGCTTCTGTGACCAAAACAACGCTATATCGGGAAATCACACTGTGGCCAAAATGTGAATTTTAGAAATATTTAAAAAATATGAGAAACATTTTATCTAATGCATTCATGCATTTGGGAGTCTGGATCTTTTGATTTTTGTTGGCCTTTTCCTAAATAACTTATATTCACGTATTGTTTAATCGAACTATCTCTTAATAGATAATTTATTCTTAATATGCAATTGACAATTATAAATAATAAATTCTGATTGCAAGTGTTTTTTAGAGCTTAATAGATTTTAATACATAAATCCTATTGAAGGCTTTGTGAAATTACGTAGGTTTTATTCATATGTATTTTGTTTTCAGGATGGATGTTACTTTGAAAAGATTTTGTCTTAATTAAAAATGAGGGTCTCACAACCGTAGTAGACCAAGTCCATTTCGAAAAAAAAATGAGATAGTCTATTTAGAAGTTGCATAAAATCTGTTTCATTTACTCCCACAGTGGACCAAGAATATTTTCACTTACTTTCTCATATATGGTATCTGTTCACAGGCTTGGTTCACTATGGGAGGGAATACAACAGATTTTATGCAGCTTCTAAATGAACTATATATATATATATTTAAATGGTCTTGGTCTACTATGGTTGCGAGCCTCTCAAATAATATGATATCAAATATCATTTTCAAAACACTTAATTTATTATTACCATAAAAATTAATTTTTAACCCATATAGAACTTAAAATAATTGTTGTAATAATTTAAATAATTATGTAAGTAGCAAACTTGCTGTTATATAAGGCATTACTTGGCCATTATTTAAATATTTAATTAAGAAATTAGGAGACTCAGAGATTAAGACAAAATGATAATTATTATATTATAGTAATAAGTTAAACGTGCTAATGATGGATACCTTTAAGGAGTTTTTTTTTAAATACTTTTAATTACTTGTTATAATTCTTATATTCCGAATTTTTTCAATGTTATATTAATCTGTCAACAATATGTAACTAATCAGATTATAATATTTCCCATTGTGAATCAAAATTTAATTGTAATGATAGAAATTAATTAAAACGTCCAAAATTGCAGAAATGAACACCCACTATCATAACAATGGCGTAATGGGCACACAATAAAAATGTAACAAATAACAGTTTTTATGATTTTATTTAGAATCATAAATAAAAAAAAACATAGTAATTAAACAAACTTTTCAAATTCATTTAATAATAATGATACCAATTATCAATAAAATATTTATCAAAATAGTAATTTATTATACAAACTAATTATTGTTATTCTTATTAGAAGATCAATACTTTAATTATTTTTGATAAATGATTTAAAATAATGAATTGCTGATACTTACAGTTATAAATTTATTAAGAAAATGTGGGTTAAGGGGGATAGGAGAAAACCAGAAAGTAATGAAATATGAGTGCATATAATCAAATGTCCCGTTAAAATTCTTAAGATATAAATTTCCTTAAACTACTTGATAGATTGTTTCTAAGACTTTGAACTACTAATATGAAAGAAATTTAATTGAATGTTTTAAATTTTAAATAAAATTATTTCAAAATAAATATACAGAACTGATGTTTGAGGCCTCTGATCTGCTAATTTAAGACTTTCATTGCTACTATAATTGTAATATATGCTACTATTAATGTACTATTTGTGGTATTGTTTAAGTACACACTTCTTTTGTGAGAGACGAATAATCAAACATTGCGGACAGTAGAGAATAGATTTTAAACAACTCGCGTAACTTAAAAAGTTTATTTATTTGAAAAAGGAGGGTTTGAAACCCGCGAGTCTCTCTTTTTCCTATAGTCTTTAAAATTATTTTCTGCTTCCTAATTGATTTGATTGGTTTCCAGATTATACAGTATGCAAGAGAGTGTTATATAAAGCTAATCTGGTTTAATATTAAAAATTGTACTAACCACATGGAATTAATTAAAAGCAGCTAAATATAAAAATTTAGTTCTTATTACTTTCTGTTAAGTGCAATTGAAACATTAAATTACTTAGAATTATATTACTTATCTTTTTTTAGTTAAATCACCAGACTTTATACACTAAGAACATTACTGAAATTACATTTTTAATAGGGTGTTCATTATCGGAAATTCACAAAATGAGCATTCCAGTAATGAACTCTTGTTCAAAAATCTTAAAAATAATCGAAATTCCGTAAATTGTCATTAGTATATAAAAGTCAAAGTTTTCTTTTATTATCAAAAGAAAAAAATATACAATAAAAAAAGAATATATAAATTGCTCAGTAAAATTTTCACTGAAATACAGTGGATCCGTGAAACAATATTTTGTGTTTTCTGACTCGTTCGATTAAGATTGTCAACGTAAACCAGATTACAAAAGACGCAAGTAAGCGATATGAAAAATATTATAAAAACAGACTTTTTATTTGTTATTGCTTTATAAATCCAAAACTTTAGAGGGTGTCTGTCCTTTACAAGTATATTTTTTTCTCCCTTAAATACGCTTATATTTATTGACACGCTTTTTAAAAAAATGCAAAAAAATGTTATTTTAAGCCTTTTTAGAAAATAAATGCGACTTTTGCAGGACTGTTACAGACGACTATTTTTATATTCTATTCGCACCACTATTTTAAAAAAAATACAATTTGTAGTATATGTCTCTTCCAAATGTTGTCAACGGGTATGCAAAATAATTTTATTTTGAAAAAGTGGTGCGAAATAAAAAGTAGTCAATTGATTAAGATTGTCAAAAGTAAACCAGATTACAAAACGCGCAAATAAGAGATATGAAAAAAAAAAAATACATAAAAACCGACTTTTTATTTGTTATTTTTTTATAAATCATAAACTTTCGAGAGTGCCTGTCCATTACAAGTATATTTTTTCTTCATCAATTACGCTTATAATTATTGATATGCGTTTTAGAAAATGGCGTCACAAGTGGCCCAGAGGTTCTGCTGTCGAAGCAGGTAGACGGGAGATGCTGGGAACCAGTGTTGGGTATGAACGCGTTCACTGAACGGAAACTCACGAACTTAGTTCAATTTCTGTGAACTTTGAACTGAACTTAACTCAGTTTTTGATAAACAAACGTGAACTGAACGAAAGCTAAAAAAATCTGCGAGTTTGAACGAAATTTACAACTCAAACTCAACTTTTTTCATAACTTATTTAAAACTGTTCCTGCCTTTAAGATCACGTTTTTCCCATTTAAATGCCATTTAGAGACCTAAACCGACTTGGGGCGGGTCGAGTGTGATCATCAGTTTTTTGGGTCGTGCTCGAGTCTTGCTGTCTCTGGAGGCTCGGGCCGGGCCGAACCGGACTTATTTTTGGGTTTGTGCTCTATTATTCCTAAAAGTCTACACAGACAGAAATTTTCTGGCCCTGTCACCCCTGCTTGTATGAAAACTATTACCCCGTCCCAGTGTGACTTGTGCAAAAATCTGTTTAATGAACAACTTACCTTGGGTCAACAATTTTTTCCGAAAAAATATATTTTTTTAAATTACCATCATTGTACAATTAAAATTCTCTTTAAAGAATAGTAGTACATATACATTTCTAAGGGGGCTGGAGAGGGCATACAATACTGAAAAACCTGTTTTAAGAATCTGTGTATTACGAAATCCTGCTTTAAACGGAAAAATTTCTTGATCGGTGGATCTGGATCTCAGTGTTGCCAGTGGGCTACTTTTATTTTTAATTCAGTTTTCTTGATTGCCTCCACTTTTTTCAAATGGTAAAATTACCTTTGTTTTCACTTTCATTAATATGTCATTAAATAATGTGCATTTTAGCATATCAAAAAATTGGTGCCAATCAAGAATCCGAATTTAAGAAAAGTAGCCCATCTGGCAACACTGCTGGATCTTCTAAATGGATATAATAATCCGTTTGAAAATAAATAATACACATGCAAGAGACGACAGACCTGATAAAAAAGGAACTTAACTATAACGATTTTTTTTTCTCTCCTATGTGTTTCCGTCTTAGAAGGTTTTTCGAGATAGAATTTTTAGATTTTTAAGTATCCAAGCCGTGTAAATGGATTAATTATATTGATATTAATTCAGATATTTACATACTAATAGAGATCCATTAAAAATCAATAGAGCTATTCTATACAATAAGATATATATAGAAAGAAATGTAGTAGAAACAGTATTTTGGAACGGAGGTCCCTGTACATGCAGCCTATGGTAGAGGTCTGCACGGGCCTAAATTTCTAGGCCTGGGCCCGTCCCGATCCATAGAAGAAAAATTCGGCCCAGTCGGTATAAACATTAAAAGTTCGGCCCGACCCCGGCCTGGCCCGTACAAAAAATATTGGCCCGGCTCGTAGAGAAAAAAACTATTGGCCCGATCTGGGCCTGTATAACAGCTAAAAGTTTGGCCCGGAAAAAAGTCAAAATCTCTCGGCCCGAGCCCAGTCCGGCCCAAATGAATTGCTACAAAACATTGATTTTTACGTAGATTTGGTTAAAACTTTGTCTCGTACGAGGAGTTCTGACAAAAATACTTATCTTTGATTCTTACTGTCATGTTTCCAGTTTAATTTTTATAAAAGTTATTGTGATATTTATTTATTTTTTATGAATCGCTATTTGTTGTATGTAAATGTTTCAGTTATTATTAATATAGTTAATCCATATTCCATGTATTGGAGACTTAGAAATGTAAATAATGCTATACCGTAAAATCTATCTTCTAAGACCGAATTGCATAGGAAAGAAAAAAATACGTTATAGACAAGTTCCCATCTTAACAGGTGTAAACGTATTATATATTCTTTTCTCATGTGTTAGTACATCCATTTTGTATGGATCAACATATTTTTCAGGTTAAGAGAGGATTCCGTCATAGGCAGGTTCTTTTTCACTCGTTTTACTATTTTTTAATTTAGCTACATTTTAATAGCCCTAGAAATGTACTATTCTTCATAAAGAATAAAATTAAATGTTTAATTGTAGAATAACGGCGATTTATAAATATATGCATTTTTTTGCAAAAAGTTTTGGGCCATGCTAAATTTTACTGATTTTTGAATGGACTAGGCCACGCCGAGACAATGATTTTCATACGGGTTAGGTCAAAACTAAGACTGAAAATTTAGGGCCCGTAAAGGCTAGAAAGAATGATACAAGTCCCGGTTTGGTAAGGAAAAAATAAGTTAGGCCCTGCCCGGTACTTCAGAAAAAAAGCCAGAGCCTGGCCCGGAAAGAGTAGTGACTATAGACCCGGCCCAAGCCTTCTGAAAATAGTATGGTCCAGGCCCGGCCCGACTGCCGTGAATGAGAATAGGACCAAGCCTGGGCCCGGCTCGTGCCGAATCCGAAATGAAAGGAAAGGAAATTATGTTTTAATGGAATTGTGAAAAGTAACCTGCATTTATATCTGTACTACCAGTTTTATGCTTTTTAGAAAAAAAAAAGACAGGTGTTTAATATTCAAATAGTCATAAAATTTCTGTTTTAATATTCAAATATAGTAAAGCCTCTGAATAGTAAAGACATCGGGATTATTGAATAGAGCCTTGAATCGGGTCAGGTTGTATATAAATTTCTGTTTCCAGGTTTTAATGATTATAATATTCTTTTTGCGGTTGAATGGGTAGCCTAGAATAACCCTTGCTAGTCATAGTTAGATCTTTTGGAAGTCAGGTTGTTTGCATTTTCACAAAAAGTTTGAGCAAAAC